>PVJH01027297.1:0-28863 GCA_004026705.1 Nesogale talazaci | reverse complement strand
CAGATGCAGCACTTTTACTTTTCTAATAAAAATTAAATACATATATACTTGGTGCTGTGGGTCAGGCAAGGAGCTCTTGATTGCAAGATTGGCAGTTCAAGCCTGACAGCACCACTTTACTTGAGAGCTGAGGCTTTGGTTCCTGTAAAGATTACCGTCTTGGAAAGGCTCTGAGTCGGAACCAACAGGATGGTAGTGCACTTGGTTTCTTTGGTTTTATCCTTACAGCGATGCAGTACAATATGAACGTATACATTATAGAAATAAGATTGTATAATAACATATAAATGAGATATTATATCATTTACATGTGTACAAAGGAGCTTCAAAAAGTTTGTGGAAACTGGAAATTTAAAAGATACTGGAATTTTTCCATAAAGTTTCCGGCGGCACCCTCCTCTACTTAAATAAATTACAAACATGTTGCTATAATGTGTAACCATATAAACAGGACATATATGCATGTAAACCTACACATATGCAATCATTTTAACGTCTATCCCTGCATTATCTAAAGCTCTGCTACCCTATCCCTATTCTAGAAGGCTGTGAGAAGCAGTGTGCTTATCTCAGTGCTTTCTTTCACAGATGAGCCGGGGGGCAGGTAGTCAGTGTCCATGTGGTGTTTCTTCACACCTTCCCAGGACGAGCAGTCCACGGCTTCCTTCCCCGTGGGTATTGTGCGGGAGGCCCAGATGGTGGAAAGGGAGCATCATCAACCAGGGGAAGCCAGGGCAGAAGGGCTGGCCCACAACCAGGGTTTTCCATCTCTTGAAGCCAGTTCCCCTTTTCCTCTAACGTCCTAACCAGGATGAGGTTACACTGCTTTCCGTATGTTTCTCCAGGAACAGATTTTGAGTTGCTGCTCTAGTATTACATGAGTCAACCTAATCACCAAGCGACTGATCATAAACTCACCAATACCATAGCAACATCAATGACCCAACAGCTCTGCTCTGTGGGCACAGTTTCAAGGTCTGAAACGCCCACAGTTAGCAAACATTAGCTCCTGGCATGAAATGTGACACTTAACCAGCAAAGACTCATCCGTCACTTCAAAAGGACAGTCATTTTGGGTTTTTACCATGGCTTGCTTCTTCTCGGCTTGAGAGTATTGAGAAAAAGAACCACTGCTTAAGATCTGCCGCCAGCCATGGGTCTGAGATGAGTCTCCAGCACAGACACCCCCCACACCTCACACTGAAAACAGACCTTGCTTGGTTCACTCAGTGACGCACACTTGGAAAACCAAACTTGACGCTACGGCACGTTTAGGATTTGTCTAGGCATTTTCCAGTCCTTCTCTGGAGAACCCCCTATTTAAAAGAGAGGGGGGGGGGGGAATCACACTTCTAATTTTATTTTCTAAGACCACTTGTAGTATAAAAAAAATGCGGAGGAACTTCTGCCAATGATGTCAACATCCAACATCTGTGTCTGTATCCATAATGCCTGGTTGGGATGCATGTTAGAAATAACAAGAAGAGCTAACGTCTGCAACAACTGACATATATAAAACGATCCAGGGCTGAGCCCCGGTGGCATAGTGGTTGTGCACGGGACTGCGGCCCACTGGGACGGAGGTTCAATTCCAGCTCCACGGAGCAAAGGCTGGGCCTCCTACTCCCACCACCTGAGGGCAGTGATGCCTTAAAAAAAAACAAAAAACCGATCCAATGGAGAAAGCACTGTTATTCTTCACTCCACTTCGGAAGAGGATGAGGGAACAAGGTTAAGACTGGTGCAATCACCACTGGAAAATCGCAGCTGTGTGGCCAGGGATCTCCTTTCTCCCCCAGTATTAGAATCGGTTATAGGTCTAGGGAAAAAAAAAAGGTCTAGAAAAAAAAAAATCAGTTATAAACCCCAAACACCAAATATGCTGCAGCCAAGTCAATGGCAACTCATCATGACTTTGTGACCGCAGGAGAACTGCGCAGAGGGCTTCGAAGCAGATGCCACCGCCCCTTCCTGCAGAGCAGCCAGCTGGGGGCTCCAAATGCAGCCTTCTGGGTAACAGCTGAGCTTTCAACAACCGAAAAGGGCACGGACGCCCCCTCGGACTGACCCCCGAGGACAAGGAAGGACTTCCCCACAGGGCTCTCCGGGCTGCAAAAACGCAACCTGGGCTAAGAATCATCACGAAAATAACTGTGTAACTTCAGTGATGCGTGAGGATGCTCGAGCGTGGCAGGTATTAAACACTCACTGCCGTCGAGTCTGCCAACTCAGAGCAAGCCTACATGCTAGGACAGGGTGTCCCTGCGCGTTCCGAGACTGTCACTGCCTACAGGAGTTGAAAGCCCCAACATGTACCAGGTCTCTATGTGAAATGCTTTCAAGGACACAGTCACCTGAAATTGGGGCTTCTTTGATAGAAATACGATACATGTGAAAATGCCACCTCTTTACATCTGAAGTGGTTTGGGACTAGAAGGACTCAGATTCACAAGGCAATGGAGACTGTGCCCTCAAGGAAATTCCATCCCCCCTCCCCCACTCCCAACTTTCTGCCCGTGCTGGATAGAACTGCACCAAGTTCCGCTGGTGCAGGCTCTCTGCCCACAAGTGCCATCAAGTTTGTCCAGAATGATGACAGCAGTCGGGTCTGCTGGAATAACATCTTGTACCTTGGAAAAGGATACAGTGAGGAAGGTTGAAATCTCTGAACTGCAGGCAGTTTATGCCACTAAGTCTATATAGCAAGGTGTGTATATGTATGTGTGTATCCAAGGAAATGGAGTCGAATGCACTTAAATGGAAAAGTGAAGGCACAGACAGCCCAATCGATAGCTTTGAAGAAGAAAAAAAAGTTAAATACTCTCTCCCAGAATTTATAATTGCTGTGTAACAGTTCCCTGGGGCTGTGAAACAGAGGCTGCCCCAGAGCCTGGTTCTCCACTCTCTGGACTGCCCAGATAGGTCCGATGAAGGCTCCATCAGTTATCTGTATTATGAGATTGATTAATAATTAATAATTAGAAATAGAATTAGAATTACTATGGACTAGTTTTAAGATTCTGGTTTAAACAAAAAAAAAAGGTGGCTCCGATGTAAAATTTCCCTCCGACCACCATGTTTTCTGAGGACTGATGGTATTGACAACATCACTTGTGCAGGGAGACAACGCAGCATTTTGGTCTCTGCTGCTGGGAAGGGAACGCTTCCCCTCAGGGTTTCCTGAATTGGGTACTTCCCAACACGGACCCTGGGAGTCACAGTTGGGTTCTGTGGCAGGGAGTGTTTGGGAAACACAACACAATCCACCCCCAGCTCCTGTCCTCTGAGGGAGGAGAGTCATCCTGTGTGATGAGAGGTTGATGGTTCATGGTTCATGTGCTCAGCGGCTAACCCAAAGGCTGGGGCTTCGAACCTAGGCAGAGGTGACTCAGAAGAAAGGCTTGGCAATCCATTTCTAAAACATCAGCCTATGGAGCTCAGTCCTACGCTGATACAGTGGGGCCAGTCTGACTCAGGAAGTAACCCAACAATGCTGGAAAATGAAGCACTCTCCTGTTCAAGATGCCAGATTCTCCACCAGCAGGCAGGACAGGCACCTAGTTATTAGCAGCCGTGTTCTAGAACACTGCTTTGTGCAAGGCCTGGAGGTAGCCATCCTTGCCCACTGCCATTGAGGACAGAATTGCCTTTTGGGGTTTCTGAGGCTTTTCAGGAGTCCACAGCCTCATCTTTCTCTCGCAGAGAGGCTGGGAGGTTCAAACGGCTAACCTTGTGATTAGAGGTTGATGCATGACCCATTATGCAAGTAGGGTGATCTGGTCACTGTGAAGAAAGCCGAGGCTGCTTCTGACACGTATGCAGGAGCAGCTATCTGGATAATACACGCCTTCTCCCCACAATGTTTAGGGATTAGCCCTGATAGCCCAACAGGGTGCCACACCCCCAAACATGAAAAGTTTTCATGAAAAGGGAATTTAAAACATCAACATGGAAAGACCTCAGTGAACTGGAACCCAAACAGCCATTATCTAGCTCCTTAATACTCTCTGTTTTAATAAGAAAGGTCTTGGGATGGAAAATGATCTCTCACATCAACATAAGCGTCCACACTTCAGCAGCAGATGCCCCACCCAGCCTCCAGCCATCCTCTGCTGTAAGCCACTGCTCTGCCTGATTGGCTAACAAGTGGGGCAGAAAGGAGAAGGGCTTTATTTTACAAAGACATTCAAGAACCATGAAGATGAGTCAGGCTGGCAAATTTTTAATTATACGATAAAACGATTTCCTACGCCATCTCATCCTAGGAACTTGTATTATATGTACATACTTGTAGTTCACAGGCAGACAGCAAACAGGGTGTTGAAAAGTCAACTCTTCAACTTTAATCCAGCCTTGCCACTAAATATTAATAAATCCTTGACTACCAAACCGAAAACTCAGTGCCATCAAGAGGATTCTGACTCATGGAGACCTTTGAGGCCCTCACGGGCAGTGAAGACCTCTTTAAGGGAGAGGATAAGGTGGGGGGGGGGGGTTGTTACTGCTGACCTTGAAGTTGGCAGCCCAGCTCATGCCCACCACACCCCCAGGGCTCTCTACTCATGTAACAAGAAAAACAGAGCACAAAAATCAGCCCCTCTCAAATCGAACACACTGGAAACAGAACTCAACGATCTCACCCCATCCCCATCTACACCAAGCCCTCATTTCTCAGTGTCACTTTCTGCATTAAATGGCAAGAGCATTTGGTACCCAACTTAGCAACCAATCTGTTAATAAGTCTTCTTGGTTCCCTTCAAATTCCATTTGCAACCTGACAACTTCTCACCACCTCCCACTCACACAGCAGCTGAAGTCATTCCCTCCTCCGCACTGCAGAGAGCTTGGAGACGCCGCTCCTACCTGCTCTTGCAGCGCCCCGGCTTCCCGCACCAGACTCGCTCTCGAGTGCTCTCTGAAGGGGAAAGGCCAGGTGAAGCCACACCCTCACGCAAAGCCTACACTGGTTTCCCATTCCACTCAGAAAATCGCAACTCCTGACCTCTGCTCCCACCTCTACCTGGGGAGCCCCTGCCTCTCGAGAGCCCCATCTTCTCCCAGTCACCCCCACTCACCGTGAACGAAGCTGACGCCCGTCCCAGGACCTACCTGTGCACCTGCAACGCATCACCATCTCCCCTCGAGTAGTGCGTGGCTAATTCCCTCACTTGCTTCACAACTGCAGCCTGAACTCAAATGTCAACGTCTGCAAAACGCACTGTACTGTCACTCGACCAAACACGACACGTTCTGACCCTTCCCCCGTGCTTCACGGCCTCATCGACAGCACTTGTCACTAACCCACACCACATCCCCATGGATAACTTTGTCTGTTCATCCAGCGGTGTGAAGGCAAGGACTTGATCCTTCCCGTTCACTGCCATCAAGCCCCTAGCACAACACCCAGCACTTCCTGGAGGCACACTGCCTCCATTTGATTCTGACTCAGAGCAGGGGTGCCACAGCTGTACGTCTGTGCCCGGCCAGATAACCTCTTCCTTCTCCTAGGGAGAGACCGGAGGCTTTGAACAGCTTGTAGCCCAATGCTTACCTGCCATCGCCACCAGCACACAGCACGTGGGGCTTCAAAAAATTCATGGTTGAGTGAAGTGAAAAGATAAAGGAATTCTTATACCAACTTTTTGAAGGCCCCTTGTATATATTAAATAAAAATAGATAAACTTACTCATCAGAAATTTCAATATTGAGCTTCTGCCTGGTTTGGCTGAGGGTTGTACGATAGAGCTTGGTGGCCATTTCAATCAGGTGGTCACTGCTGAAGAGGAAATCTCCTTTACTGGCTGCTTCTGAACCCTAGAAAGGCAAGCCAAGAGTCAGGCGGTTCCAGGGAGAGCCAGTAGGGTAAATGCTTCCAGGTCACACCGCTTATGTATGTACAGTCTCTTTAAGACACCAAACACCGAGGCCTGTCCTGCCAACGGAACCAGTAAGGACAACAGCGCTGCTCCCCACGTGCTCTGGGCAGGTGCACAAGGTCACCTCACCCCTTGTTGTTGGTCCAGGACCCACGGCCAGAGGTGCCATCAGCATCACCAGGGCACTTGTGGGAAAAGCCGACTCACAGGCCCTATAGCAGGCCCACTGAACAGACATCCACAACAAGACCCTCGGGGGATTAGTTCCAACTTTCAAGTTCAAGAAGCATTGAGTTCACCTGTAACCCAATCTGATCAAACCAAGAACAAAAAGGCAGCCCACTTTCACTGAAAACCCATGCACAATGGAAGGATGACAAATAGAAAAATAGGATGCTTGTGCTCCATTTGGAGAAATTTGGATCTGGCCTCTTCTGGTCTCCATCCACAAGGAGAAGACAGGCTGAGCTAACCTTAACTAAGCTTGTCTCAGTGGAGAACCCACTAAAGTGCACATTCGCCATAGGCCTGCCCCTAAAGAGCATCAGTCTCTGCTGCAGTTGTTTACATCACAGCGATTATGTGCCAGGCACTGGACAAAGCACTTTATCTATGGTGCACTTTGTAAGACTCATAGAAACACTGGGTTGTAGATACAGTTAGAGACAGTTTAGAGATAAGGAGATATGCAAAGGTTAAAAAAAAATGCAGCCCAGGTCTTCAAGCTGTGAGACTAACCCCACCTTGAATGTCTCCCTTCAAGCCAAGAGCTCCTGCTTCTCAGCCACAAGTTTAGAACACTCAAAAATCTTTAGGCTAAAATTCTGAGGCAGCTGTTTTTATCATAGTTGTATCCTTTTAACAAGAACCACGACAAAAAAAATGCAAACCAAAGATGAACAAGACAATATTCACTAAGTTGGCATAGAGAAGAAACAAGGGAAGACCCCTCATGCAGGTCATTTGAATGGTTCTATGTGTTCACCTCAAAAGTGAGGCCCAGGGTCCATGCCAGTGGGGGCAAACAAACACGACTTGGTTACATACAAACTTCAAATGCACAAGTGGATAAATCATTGAACCCTATTCATTGATTGGAAAACTAACTTTGATATTCAACCTATGGGTGAAGAAAGGCAATCCGTGCACATCAGTGAACATGGCATATGTAAATCACAGGCAGGAAGATTAGTCAGCCTTTCCTCACCCAGTGGGTGAGGGGTTGGCACACGTAGGAGGCTCTCAGAGTCAGCGGTTGACAGCTCACCTCTTTGAGATGGACAGCAAAGAAGCCGTCATTTTGTGAGCTCATGGACACCTTGATCACATCTCCCAGCGGAACCTCTGATTTGATTTGTCCAGACTTTTGATCCGCAAGAAGGAGATTATTATTTGTTAAGAGGAAAATCCGGGATGTACTCTAAAATAAAAAACCAAAAGGGTACACAGAGAGATGTATCAAAAATATCCCCGAATATCCTTGGATTTAGGACACAGTTATGCACAACTACGCACTCTGTATGCCAGTTGTTCAGCATGCACAGCTAGGTAAGTTGAGGACACAATAAAGAACATGGCATTTATTTCTATCTACAAAGATGCTAGAGAACCAGCCAGAGTCTGCTTGAGCGTCAAGAGAAGGGGAAATGAAATAGCTCCCTTCACGACAACGTTGCTGAGACTATGAAATGCAAAACTTAAACTTTGGGAACACGAAGAGTGCCAACTGATAAGCACCTTGTGTCAGTCTGCAGAGTGAGTTAGCTGTCTACCTTCCCATTTAGAAGAAGCCAAACACTAACCGCCACGAATCTCTTGTAAGTCACAGCGACCCTGTGGCACGGACAGGAGGGGTGGCTCGTCGTGCTTCATGGGTGGCCAGCTGGTGGGTGTGGACTGCCAGTCAGCTGAGGTCAGTCAGCAGCCCAACCCATAACCCCATGCACCACCGTGCTCCTCACCTTCCCGTTCGCCCGGTTAATTTTATTCACAACTTCGGCAATGATGATCTTTTCTTCAATGGCATCTTTGAGCTTCTTATACTTGGGGTTCTTGTTGATTTCCAGATAAGCTCCTTGGAAAGGTTGCCCAACACTGAAAGGGCAAAAAAAAAAATTCCTGTATATTAGAAATTGCTTTAAATGGAGATATTAGTGGAGAAAAAAATAACATGAAAGGGTTAGTTTCAAACTTATCTTGTATATTTTACACATTAAAGCTGTCCCTGTTGTAACTATGTTGGAGCGCATCCTTTAAAGGTTATCTAATATGCTGTTATTGTTGTTTTAGGTGACATTAGGTGATCTAGAAAAATCTCATCCCATGAAACAATCAAGGCAGAAAACCATGACTAAGACACCAGCACCCAATATCATGCCTGGCACATAATAGCTATGAAATAAACAACTGCGAGCAGAGACTGGTGATCTTTAGGAGCAGGAAAGGGCTCACCTACCTAGTCGGCTGGAGTCACCGGGTGGGGCAGGGGTCAACAGTCTTGGGTGGCTGCATCATTGAGTCCCGTCCTGCCCCCCCACCCCTGGGCACCAGAGGTGAACGGCCCGCCCTCCAGAGCGCAGTTCTACTCTCACATACAAGGGCACGAGGAGTTAGGGTCCAGCTGCTGCCAACAGACTTGGCTCTTGGCTGCTCTCCTGTTTGCCTCAGACTCCCAGCTGCCCACAAAGCATTGGGGAACCTGAGACGGGCTCCCTGGAAGTCGAAACAGACTCCATGTATGGGACTCTGGGGTTTTCACAACTAACATGGCAATGGAAGGGCGAACAGAGATGTTTACCAGAACCTGATCGCATGGAAGAAAATGTCATTTTTTTTTTGCTGAGTGCAAGGAAAAGCAATGGGAATTCTGGGCACGGATAGACCCAGGGCAAGCGCTTTGAAAGGAAGTTGGCCCTACTTGGTCATGAAGGTCCCAGGATGCAAGATACAAAAGAGGAATCGGCCTATCCCCACCCGCATGCCCGCCTATGGACAGAAGGGGCGAGGCAAACGCTGGAGATTGAGGGAGTTTTCTTTCCAACCATTCTGTTCTTGCCAGGCACAATCTTGCACTCACCCTGAAGATGGCATGTATATCCTGAAAGGTGTGTGGGGCGGGCGAGCCTCTAAACCAGAGAGCTTCTTTAGTGACAACAGAGAAACTGTGCTTGAAGGGCAGGGCAAACTTCACTTGGAGCGACAACGTGCTAATGATTTTCAAACACAACTCTCAATGCTTGGGTTGTGGGTGGGGGATTTAAGGAGAAAAAAATCCACGTAGGTGGTCAGTGCTTCATAGCTCCCGTGATGCAGAAGGCCAAGTACGCCCCAAGGAGCCAGTGCCTTGGCGACACATGGTGGGGGGCTTGATGATTCCACCTCTCCCACTGCTGTAGGGCAAGCCTGCTACCACCCACCCCCCCAAACACTGATTGAACACCCAAAAAAGACTTGGTATGATGGCCACATTTTTGTTGTGGCTGTTCTTATTTAAATGTGGTTCTAATATTAAAAAGTGCTAAGGGCCTTTTAATTTGGTTCCTCGGGGCTGAGCCCTGGTTGTGTGTGGTACTGCAGCCCACTGGGTTGACTGTTCAAACCCGGCAGCAGCTCTCTAGGAGCAAGGCTGGGCTTCCTACTCCCACCAGGGCAGTGATGCCACAAAACACACACACACACACACACACAATTTGGTTCCTCAAAAGAAAAAAAAAAGTCCCCTTCCCCTCTTCTTTCTGAAGCAGCGTCTACAGGGAATGCTCACTAAACAGGCCATGGGGGAATTTAAAAGTGTATAAGGGAAACGTTGAGGAAAAGTTGTTGCTAAGGAAAACCTAAGGACATTTCTCCATGAGAATATGCTTCACAGAGCTGTTCCGGACACACTGGACATGGTCACTGTCCTTGAGGGAGGGTGCATGTGCCACTGTATGCAGACAAGTCTAGCTAACAAGGAATTTAAAATATTTAAGCCAGTCGAGCCTGGCAGCCTGTGTTCCCATAACTCTTTCAAAGGAAGAGCTTCCAAGTACGTGTAAGAGGGCAGGGAATGTCAATAGAGCGTTTGGAGGAGACAAGGGGGCTTTAAAACTGGACATAAAATAGGAGGGAACTTCTCCACAAACTTTTGGAAGCCCCCTCCTATGTGTAGACACTTAGCATGCAATACATATTTTTATCTCTAGGCTGCTCTGTAGGAGTAGTTGAAAGTTGCTATTCATTTGCTTTGAAAGATGAGAAAGGAATGGAGATTCTGAAGAAATGCAAGATTACTGGAGATGTAAGAAAATTCAGT
Source organism: Nesogale talazaci (assembly GCA_004026705.1). Lineage (NCBI taxonomy): Eukaryota > Metazoa > Chordata > Mammalia > Afrosoricida > Tenrecidae > Nesogale > Nesogale talazaci. The sequence goes on along the minus strand of PVJH01027297.1, from coordinate 18,693 downwards.
AAGCAGCCTTTAGCCTGGACTACATTGGGTAAATTTGCAAGTGGTGATGGTCTTTTTTCCGAGTACAGGGTGTTCACCCTACAGAAATCGAACTTGTTAAATTGGCCAATGACGTGAAGCCTGAGGAGGAGGAATAGCTGAGCCAAGGGCTTAGGGAATGTTCAAGCTGCACTCAAAACAGAGTGGTCACTGGGCTTGCCCCTTCCCTGTACCTTACGAATGAATTCCTGACACATTCGGGTAGGGCTGTGAGAACCATAGTTTCAGTGCATACACTTATCCAGCTGACGAGAAAACAATGTTCAAAATTGAAAACCATTCCTGTATTATTGATACTAATAATAGTCCATGTGAACCTTCCATTCATATGCCTGGAAACTTTGAAAACCATTTTTGGAGCAAGCGGAGTATTCATACCTAGATGGGTACAGAGCTTTCTTGTCTTTGAAGAGTTCACTGGCTTCTAGCTTCTCTTCATAAATGAGTTTCTTCTGGTCGGTGAATTGGTCCCTGTACTTTTTACACTGTAAAAGAGGAGGAGGAAAACTGAAAAAAAACAAGCATCCCTGATCTAGAGGGGTCCCAACTCATTCTTTAATGCGCTCAGTCAATTTAATAGCAACAAGAATCAGGGTGAATCATTTCAAAGGCCACAACAAGAATCGTGAAACATTTTACCTTTGTGGACTTTAAAAGTTATCCTTTGGAGAGTGTCACAAAGCACCCACTACAGAATGGTAAGGAAACCTTACTGGGCATTCAAGTGAAGACGGGGGAGGGGAGCATGCATGTCTCAAAGAGGATCACATTTTGGTGGGTAGGAAAACAGGGAGGAGCAACCTCCCATTGGGAAAAACACTTAACAAAAACCTATAAAAAATCAAGGGGAGACTATGCCTGGAACTAAGCTTCTAATTGGAAACCTTTGACCTAGTTTCTATCCAGCTTCTGGGACTGCAGAGGCTATTCTTTCAATGCACACAGCAGCCTTCACAGACCACACCTGTGACACCTGGTGTGGGAGTCCCCTTTGGTGATCGGAGCTCTACCTCCGACTCACCTGCAGCCCTGAGACATAAGGCTGAACCCGCCCGTGGGAGAAGCAGCAGGTGACTGCCATCTCACGAGCACAGAATGGGGGGTGTTGGCCCTTGACTCGGTCTCCTGCCAGGTTTGTGTCCAATGAATGACGATGGGGGACTCCCTAGAGTTAGAAAAGCACTATTCCAAGTTCGCTCACCCCCATTTTACAAGGTGGACGGGAGGGCATGAGAAATGCCTCCTCACCCCAAATTTGAGTCTACGTTGAAAGAAGCTGGGGGTGGGAGGTGGGGCCAGGCAAGGATTTGGTGAGCTCTCCCCAAGTTCCCTGATAGGGCTGCTTACCAAGCACTGGCCTAATGATAGGAAATGTTGTGCTGCTGTGAGACAGCTTCCTCTAGACATAAGCAGTCCCCCTCCACTCCTGCGGGGTAAGGAAAGCCAGGGGACTCTAGCCCTGAGGCCAGGGGTTCCCCGCTGTCATTTCTGACTTGAGTTTCTCTGTCAGACTCAAAAGAGGGAGTGACGAGTGATGAGACTGGCGAATGTCCTTGCCACGTTACCCCACTAAGTCGGGGAACCTCGATCAGATCCAGCCCCCCATGCCAAACTGCCAGTACTTGTTAGACAACTAGAGATGCCGTCTCGCTCCGTGACGCTGGCACGGAAGGCACACACAACTTTACAGGTGTGCCCATCGACCATTCCCTTCTCAAATACAAGCCCATTCAATTCACTTCCGTCATTACCTCTGGTGCTTGTATGTCTGTACACCCCATGCCCCTGCTATGGAACAGGTACCGAGTCACGATAACCCTGCAGTGTAAAGGTTCTCCTTTGGGTTCCCAATCTTTAAAAGAGCTGACAGCCTCATCTTTGCCCTGTGGAGCGGGTGGGGGCTTTGAACTGTTGCCCTTACGGTCTGCAACCCAATGAGGGACCCACTACCCACCAGGGCTCCTGAGTATTCAGTAACGACTGAGCTCCGAGCCAGACTCCCTTCCATCGAGTCCATGCTGACTCCAAGCAAGCCCCTGTGCGTTTCTGAGCCTGCAGCGGTTGACGGGGCTGGGGAAAGCCCAGGCTGGCTCTAGCGGAGCTGCTGCTGGTGACTGGAATCCAGCCGACCGCTCCCTCGGTCTGTGTGCCCCCGAGGCTGGGCACCCCTCAGACTCCACGCTGTGCTCTCCGATACGGCAACGTGAGCCGGCCAGCTTCCTTTAGTTGAGGTCGAGGGCATTTTAATATCTTTTAGGGGCTTCAATGTGTCTGTTCACAGTCTATATCACAGGGTGTGTGTTTATATGTCTGCCTACGCATCCAATCAACCTCATGAAGGATACACATACAACCTGCAGGACGTCACTGAATGCTCTGCAGTGGGTTTCTCTCCCCTTCAGATAAACACAACAGCGCAGCAAAAAACAGAAATAAAAACAAAACCCAATGCTACCCTGCTGGATTCCAAATGGGGAAGACAAGGCCAAGGTGAAGCCCATCCCCTCTCTCCGCCCTCTAAGAGGGGAGTTGACTGCAAGGGAGGCCTGTTCCAGCTGCTGCAGGCTTTCTCAGCGAGAGCCCAGGACAGGACTTGGCTCAAACAATATCAAGAACCTCAAGGAGTTCCCTCTTCCATGCCAGAGAAAGAATGTGTGAGACACGAGCTTTCAAGGTACATTCCTTGAACACTCAAAGCATGGGGCAGGGTGTTGGCGGGGGGTGGGGTGGGGGGGGGGAGGGGGTAAAGAAGAGATGAGTCTAAGGCCTTTCTTTACCCTCCACAAGTGGAAAATTCTTTTGAGTTCCTTGTGAGTAGCATCTAAGAAGAGGTACGGTCTGGACGGCCAATTCTTGTCTATTGGAGATAGGGATGGCATCTTGGTTTTCATTTCCAAGAAGTATTTCTGCATCTGGGTTGGGTTTGAAAGAAAATACTCGATTAGGATCACACAAACAGTCTACATCGTGTTTGATATAGACTATGACCAAGAAACCAATCTCTGGTGAAATTTAGTAAGCTCCAGCCCAGAAAACACTGCAACTCCTCTGGTCATTTTGTTTCCACTTTTCATATTAACACCCTTGCTGAGAAAAGAATATGGGTGGCGGTAGTAATACTGACCCAGACAGCTGTGCATCCACACAAGTAGCTAAGTGAGAAGTCGGTCATGATGATGAATTACAGTGCACGAGAGACCCTCAGTCCTTTCGGCCACAGTCCCTGTGTCCCCGCACTATAGGTGGCTGGCGCCTACTGCATTGTGGCACCCGGACAGAGATCACTTTCACTGTCACAGGTCGTTCAATTGGTCAGCGCCTGCCCCTGAGCACTTCCCATGTGTCAGGAGTGTTGGAAGAGCAGATCTACCACCAGCCCACTGCCACCCTTCCGATTCTGAGCGTGCCCCTTGACAGACAAGGAAGCTCCGCTCACGGAACTTGATCAAGGTCGCAAATCTGAGAAAGGCAGAGCAGGTGCCCGATTCTGCGCTCACTGCCAATGGGCCTATACCCCTTTGAAAGCAGGATCCACAGCCATCATCTTGCTCTTTCATCCCCCCCCCCCCCCCCCGCCCCACTATCCTGCTCGTCAACCCTGCCTGGTGGCAGCTCAGCTGGGCGAGGGCGAGACCCCCGCTTTCCTGGGTTCACCTTGCCCCAAAGCAGCTCCCACTGTAGGACGAACATTTTACTACTCAAACACGCGTCACCAACAATTCTTTCAGGCACAATTTTACCTGAATTCTTAGGAAGATGATTTTTTAAAAGGCTACTCTTTGTTTTTTTGTTTTGTTTTGTTTTGGGGGGCATCACTGCCCTCTGGTGGTAGGAGTAGGAGGCTCAGCCCCACTGCTGGAATTGAACCTCCAACCCAGTGGGCCGCAGTCCTGCGCACAACCACTATGCCACTGGGGCTCAGCCCACTATTTCTGTTTTATGGTTGATTTAATTATTCCCAAAGAAGCCATATTTTATTGAGACGGTGCTAACAAAGCCCATTAACCCAAGGATAGTGAGTAACTTACAATTCTTTGCAGTGTAAATTCATAAATTTTCTTCCCAGCATTGGCTCTGAAGAACTTTCGGTACTCTCGCCGCACCTTAAAAAGGCAGCAAGGACGGTGGTTAGCGTGTGGCTCGTGTTTGTTGGTGAAGATCACACCCCGTGATTAAGGCTGAAACCATTCATAACAAGTGAGTTTAAAAGCCAGGGTCCTTTCTGATGCAGTAAAATAGCTGCAACAGATTCAGACAGTGCATTTTAAGTCAGAGAAAAAGAAATGAAGATATATCAAGTGATTGATAATACCAGAATTATGTCTAAATCCTCTTATTCAGTCTTAAAGGGCCTGATTATTTGACAAAAAGCATCATGCTACTTTTAAAAAACTATAAGGTGATTTCTGCTGCAATTACTTTTAATAAGCACCACATATCTGAGAAACGATCAGATTTGTACTTTAAGTTCTGTATAATGAGAACTGAAGGTGGCTAAAAATAAAAATGTACAAAGAAGCTTTTAAACTATTATTACCTTGCGATTAATACCACTAATTTTTTCTCAACCTTACTTTCATCGAACATCATGCTTAATGCTATTCTGGCACTTAAAACATGTTGTAGTTAGTTAACATACAAGCCTTCAAAGAGTTTGTAGAAAAAATAAGGACCTTCCCCAAGAAACTTCTTGAAGCCCCTCACATTTCTTCCTTGCTTCACCATCATATTTATTTCATATGCAGATACCTAACAAATAATCAGAACTAAGTGGGGTGTTTATTAGATGAATGAATAAGTGGCAGTTAAAATTAAAATAGAGGGAAAGAGCATTTAAAACTTCTTTTACCCATCCAGATATCAAGAGAAGAGTCAGTATCTAGCATAATACTCACTTGCTTAAGTATAACTCAAACATGTATGCTTCTCTCTTGCCTGTAGTTTTCTGGGTTTAACTACACAAGTTTAAGAGATCTCTGCCATACGGGCTAGAAACCAGCAACTCCAAACCAAGCTCAATTTGTAGACAAATGTTTTATATTCTTATTTATTTAAACACTTCACACATTTCAAAATCTTATATTTTCTGTGCTCTAGTAAGAACAGAAAATCAAGAACTTTAAACACTTATTAATAAATATTAAGGAAAAAAAAAATCCTCACAACTGGACCCCAAACCAGCATTGTGATGAGTGGAAAAGAGGGGAGCTGCCCAGGATTCCATTTTTCTCAGACCCAGAATGACGACCCCCAGAAGTCTCAGTCAAGAACTCCAACAATGTCTGACTGTGAGCAAAACTGCTGCAAAAGATCTCTCTGAAGGGCTACAAAGTCAAGAGGCTACACCCTGAAGGCACACCTCATAGGCCAGTGAAGGCTGGAAATATGAAGGCACGGGCGAACAGTAATAAATATGCCAAAGACTGGCAGAAAAAAATGAACAAATCTGCTTGGAAGCAGCACAGGCAGAAAGCTGTTTAGAAGTGAGCACAGTGAGACTTCATCTCTTGCTTTCTGGACCTGGCATGGAGAGAGACCTCTCCCTGGGGCAGGAGAGCACGCCTGGTAGAGACTCAGGGGAAGAGGCAGGCTCTCAACTGAGAGCGACTGGCCAGAAGGCTGCAGCAAGGGGCTAGAACACAGGGACGGCCCAGGAGCAGGCGGCATTTCTAGATGTTGTGCACAGGGCTGTTCTGAGCTGGAACGGGCTATCTGGCATCAGGAAACAGCAGCAGCAGCAGCAGCAGTAAGAGGGGGCCCATGGAAAAGAACCAGGTGGATCAGAGCATCTGTCGAAGGGACATGGTGTGCACTCCAAACTGTGTGAGGGGCCCGTGCCAGCCAGAAGGACGAGGCCGTCTGCTCTCAAAGCAAGGAAGGAAACCCAATCAAAGGTCACTGTGGGTCAGAATCAAGTTGGTGACCGTGGGATTGAGATTTTTTTTTTTGGAGGGGTGGGTGGGGTGTTGTGGGAACCCTTTGAGAAGGGTCCGATACATGTTATCATCACATCCACAAAAAAAGAATCAAACCATTTCAAAAGGTAAAACAACTGATCATAGCAACGTAATTCTTTATTGAACTTTTAAAATGCTTCATTTTTATCATAACATTGATAATGGTAAGGTAAAATAGCAGTTTGTCTAAGTAAACCCAATGAGAGCTTCAGCTGGAACAGTGTTTCTCAACCTTCCTAAAGCTGCCACCCTTTAATACAGTTCCTCATGCTGTGATGATCCCCAGCCATAACATTATTTTTGTTGCTACTTCATCATTGTCATTTTGCTACTGTTATGAATTTGGTGACCCCTGTAAAAGGGTCGTTAGACCCCCCCAAAGGGGTGACGACCCACAGGCTAAGAACCGCCAAGCTAAAACACAAATCACAAAGGGAATTTGGTTTGGAAGTTGCTAGCGTACATTTCGAATGTGGAAACCATGAGCAGTTAGACCCAGAAGACGGAGGTGAACCTTAAGCTACCGGACGCAACAACGAAGAGCGAATATCTTGACTCAAGTTGTTTTTTGCCCTTCCTTTCATGAAAACTAGAAAAAAATAAGTTAAATTTTCTCCCAACCTTTAAAGGAAGCAAAAACAAAAGGAGGAATAATGTCCAAAGGGTACCTAATTAACCATATGAAGGACTCTATGAGGATTCGTTATTGAGCACTAGAAAGATGAAAATCTTTGTATCACCTAAAGTTTTCCAGAGCTCAGAAGTCATGATTTACTAATGTCTATCTTTATTCTAAAAGCATAGCCAACAAAATAGAACAAACCCCACTTGAACGATAAGACGTTTATTGAAAATAAAGTTCTCGGGCTGAGCCCCGGTGGCGTAGTGGTTGTGTGCGGGACTGCGGCCCACTGGCACGGAGGTTCAATTCCAGCAGTGGGACTGGGCCTCCTACTCCCACCACCGGAGAGCAGTGATGCTCAAAAAAACAAAAAACAAAGAAAATAAAGTTCTCTTTAACCTGGACGGTCTACTGGATCATTAACCCTAGTCTTGTCCATCAAAACCTCTAAGCTTAGTGCTGCAAACCGTTTTGGTTTCTGTGATCCACCATTGGAATGATGGCAGCTTTGAGCCAAAGTTCGAGTCCACGCCGCCATCCACGACGCAGAATGGGGAAATCAAGAGAAATAAAAGCCAGGCCGATCAATGTAGACAATGGATCAGCTTTTAGCTCAACAATTATAGCTATCTCATGGGTCAAAACAAAAAACCACCTTTGAGTGCATAAAGATAATGCAAACATACAAAATGGCACAAAATATCTGAATTAAAATAAGCTACATTGCTGCTATATTAAAGCTATCATTTAAAGAAACATACCCCCAACAAATTAGAACATATTAGTGCCTAGGTTTATTCTCTGGAAGGAACAAAAATGAGGCAAGAGAACATCTAAGAGACTGTGCAGACCAGGAGCGAGCATGATCAATAGTTCCCTCAGCGTTAGTAGGCGCGCGGCTTTGCTGAGGTCACCTGGGACAGACGTGATTGAGAAAGTACCTTCAGTCCAAGCCAGTAAGCCCAAATGACAGCAACCGCATGCTTACGCCTAGCCTCCTCCTTCAAGCGCTTCAATTCCCTTCGAGCCTAGAATGTTTTAGATAGTAAATAATAGAGACAGCCCAATGCAGACAAGCACAAACGACCAGAAAAAAAAAGGTACCCCACCAACCAGAAGAACCAATTTTGCGAATAAGGCTTTCAGAGTGACAGAAGGCAGTGCATACGCCTTTAGACCCAAGGAATCAGGCCGGGCCAGGCTAGTGTCTTAAGATTTTAGGGTGCACGAGATTCTGTTCATGCTGAGGAGGCCACTCCGGGGACCTGACGCGTTCGCCTCTCCTTCCTCCCATCCTTGCCCACTTTCCTCCTCTGGCCCCTTTCTCTCTCTCTCCACTTCTTCCTCCGCACTCTCTCCTTCCCATGTCAGGAGGTGAGAAGGGGAGGTGGTATCGAAGGGCTACAGAGACTGCAGGCCCTGCCCTGAAGCAAACAAAACTGCTGCTATGGAGTCATGCTTCAGGCTCCCTGTGTGCTCCACGGGATCTCCAAGGCGGTCATCTTCCTGGGAGCAGACACCTTCCTCTTTCTCCAGAGGGGGCGGCAGTCAAGCACTTAAGACTGCACCGCCAGGTCTCTGGATCCCGGGTTGCACTCCGGGATCTTTTGATCGGTGGGTTAAAAGAATGGGAAGAACAAAAGCTGTGTCTCTGGCGTTCAAACAAAAACCTAAGCCCAAAATTTGTTCCAACTTAAAGAAATAACGTCTTTAAAAATTCAACTCTTAGGTCAGGCCCCGAATGATGAAATATGCTGTAGGCTGACACAAAACCCAAAGCAAAGAGTTTGCGGTGTTAAAAACGGGTCTCATGCATGCTTTTAACAGACACAAGTAGGCGGGTTGGGATTTCTCATTGTGTTCTAGTCCAGAGACTAGGAAATAGAGAAAGCCCAGTCACAAGTGGCCACAAATGTCCTTTGGCCTCCTTTGTCCGGTCTCCTCACTTGACTAAAGGACCCACACTACCTTGCTCTACTCAGACTGGGCAGGAAGAACACCAGAGAACAACTTCTGGTCCCAAACTAAACTCTCTATGCAGGCAAGTGTTGGCTTTTCTCAGGAGGTTGGTTTAAAATGTTGACAAGCTACAGGTGAAATCACAGTTTCTAAAACAAAATGGAAACAAAAACTTAGGCCTATATGGGTATCTGTCTTTCTGACTGGAGTACACATTTTTAGCAGAAATGACCTTTCACTTTTTTTTTTTTAAAGTAACAAAAATATCTAAAATCCTGTCCCCTGGGGTATGTGAAATGTTCACAGAGCCCATGACTCTGCCTGGGGATTAGGGAGAGTATTTCAGGAGGCCTTTGTTTCTGAAAACAAACAGCTGATGCGGACATTCCTGGCGTTCTTCAGTGGCAATTATAGCTGGCTTTGCAGGAACACAAGTTGCAGTTAAATCAGAGATGGCAGAATTCTTTTCTTATGCGATATTTCACTTATAATAATCAATAGTGGCCACAACAAGGGTGGGGTTCAAGAAAAAAAAAGAACCCTAACAACAATTTCATTCACGTTTTAATGTTTCTAAGGCATGCAGAAACGGCATCTCCATCTCCAGGGGACTGATGTAAGCTGAATTTTTAATAATTCCAGCATGCCCCCAGAATCCCAACTTCTACCGAAAACTGCCCATGTACCAAAAAAAAGGAAAGGGGGGAAAAATCTACACATGCATTTAACTTGAATTTTTAAAAAAAAATGATGGAATGATGTTATGTTAGTAAGCAATGCAGTCTTTTTACCTACACATGCTTCAGCAGCCTAGGAGCACTACTGTCCCTGGGAAGCCCAGGTGTATGAATTATGAGCTCTTCCATCGTGTTGCGAGGGCATGCATGGGGCGAGCCACTAGGACCGGAGCCCTGGCTCTCTGGGGCCGTGCCAGAGAGCAGGGCGGGTGACTGTGGGAGCCGAGGCGGGAGCAGTGGGGTAGGTGCACCAAGTACCTTCGATCCAAGCCAGTAAGCCCAAATCACTGCAATAGCATGTTTATTCCTAGCCGCCTCCTTCAGCCGGCTCAGTTCCCTTCGCGCCTGTGATGCATGTGAAAAGGAGTTACAGACAGTGTAAGGCGGGAGAGGTTACTGTGGGACCCAACGGAGCAAGAGAAGACAGGGCACCTGCAACCTGCACCGCCAGAGAGCACACGTGGACGCTTGGGCTGCTGCCACTGCCAGGTACTGCGCTGCCAGAGGCACGGTGCGCTCAGCAGAGGAAGCCACTGGGTACTTCCTGCCCCCAAGGAGAGGGCCCGGGGGCGCGGCCTACCTGGGTACCGTGCCAGTACGCTGCAATGGTCGTGGCTGCCTCCTTGCAGCGCTTTTGATGCTTCAGGTGCCGCAGGATTTTCCGAGCCTGAGGTGCATCGTGGCCCAAACACAACAGAAAGGTTATTTGAAAAATTAAAGGGCTTGAGAAAAGGACCACCCCATTCTGTCTGCTGCCACCCACCCCTTCTCTCTCTTTGTCTCTTACTTCAAGGAGAAGGGGGAGTCTCTCAGCCCAGATTGACTATGTGACTAGGGGAGGTGGAGCTGTCATGAGTCACAGGGTGGACCCTGCTTCACTCTAACCAGCAGTCTCCCAGGCACCACAGCCTGGGAGAGAAGAGGGAGAATCTGCCACCTACCCCCAAGTGTAGAACTTCTGAAGGAAGGAAACAGATCTGGGAATATGGCCAAAGGACAGGGAGGGGTTCTCCCCGTGTTTTTCATCTCCCATTGGTACTGTCTGGAAAGGGCTTTGTGGCTGGATTTTCCAGGGAGCCTTGGTGGTGAAGTGCTTGGCTGCTAATAGAACAGCTCAGTGCTTCAACCCCACCACGCACTCGACAGGAGCCAGAAGTGGCGGTCTGTCTCCGCCTGCAAAGGTGATGGCCGTGGAAATCCCATGAGGTAGTTCTACTCTGTCCTATGGAGTTGCTGTGGGTGAGTAGAGGGTAGGGCTATTTGCTATTAGAAAGAGATGTGCATATTTTATAACGCTAAACAAAACTATCTCACTGGCCTCCAGCAATGACTTCATTCCAGTAGTTGGCGAAGGCTGACTCTAGGGGGCCAGGAAGGCTCCTGGTGGCAGGATGCTGGTTTGGTCTCTCTTCTGGACCCAGGGCCCAGCAAGCGTCTGCAAGCCCTGCCTGCACTCCAGGGCCCACGCAGATTTGTTTGCATTGTCGCCTTTGCTCTGGGAAGACCAGCACGCCCTGGACCTCACTACAGGCCTAGGCATAGGTCAATGGAAGCCCCAGGATGCCTGGCCCAGGTCTCTATCTGCTGAAGAGACCTCCAGCCTAGAGATTTACCTACAAGTGTCCTCTCTGAACCCAGGCCATGCTATAAAGGTCTCCTACAGGAAGTGGCCCGGGCAGGCCCTGAAGGATCTTTGACCTAAAGCACCGGCTGCCAGACTTTTTCTTTAAAGGGCCAGATGTGGCACATGGCCTCTGTTTCTGCTGTGACAGCGCTGAAGGGGTCACAAGGAATCCACAAATAAATGCGCATGGCTCGGTACCAAGGAAAACTTAAAATTTCACATCATTGCAGGTATCAATAGATTTCTTTTCTTTAAAACAATGTTTTACAAATGTACAAACCACTCTTTAAGTTTTCAGGCTAAACAAACACAGGGGCTGGGTGGGTTTGAGCCTAGGCTGTAGTATGCTGACTCACCCACCCAAGCACCCAGCCTTTGGCCTCAGGAAGGACCTGAACCAGTAGGACGCCCTCTGGGATCACCCAGATCTATGAATGAGTCACCTGGGAACTCAAAGAGAGTTACTAGGAAGCGATGGAAGTGTCTTGACCTGAGGGCGCTAGGAATTGGCAGAACCCATTGGCTGTGAGGTGGCCTTTCTAGACTAAAAGCTTCCCTCGAAAACAGAGGGAAAGAGGATATTGAGATCACGTATTGTATTATTTTAAGGACTTCCGCTTAGAGAACAAAGCTTTTTAAAGGAAAACCTGTTAGAAGGAAGCAGCCAAGATGTGGACACCAGAACCTCAGTGTAGCTCATAATATTTATTCTTTCCTTCAGTCACAGGATAGGCCGGAGACAGGCAGCCCCTGTGACAGAAGAACCCTAAGGATATCACTCTCTGAGAAGCACTCAAGTCTCTCCCCCCACCCCCCCCTACCCCCCAAAGAAGACACAGTTCTCTCAAACTCACCTTCCAGCCTCGGATGTAAGACTGAACTACCAAGGCAGAACTCTTTATCTGTTGGTATCTCTTTTGTTGCTGTAGAAGACACAAAAGGAAGACATTACTATTTCCATTTATGCATCCGTAAGGCATTCCCCGGACCTGCCGTCACACTATAAGGAAAAGGAAGCATTTGCTCACTTAGCACAACTGACTCTTCATCATTCATACTCCTTCCAGAAACCAGTATCTCCAGAAACCGAAACCATGCCATCAAATAGTCCAAAAGTGTTATAGTTCGCAGGCTCCTAGCTAACACAGGGTCAGATACACAGCCCGTGTTTTAGACGGTCCTATCTGGAGTCATTTCTCACCATGCTCCTGAATAAATGCCCCACCCAGCACCCCTTTACAAAGTCTTCCTTAACCATCCCACCTACAGTCATAGTCTATCCACCCACTCCCGTAATTCTCTATCTCTGTCCTCTTCCTTTCCCGGCACCCCCTAAGATCTTATCACTTATGGATCTGATTATCTACTCCCGTAATTGCTCATTGTCCCTCATTAAGGCGCAGCTGAAGTCAAGAACTTTGTTATCCCTAGAGGCAGGCAGAGCAGGTGTTTCCAAAGTACGGCTACCTGTAGAGGAATGCAATTTGGCACACTTCCAACCATGGGTTTGTTTTCTTAATGGCCTCAAAATATATGAGATGAATAAAAAGAGTTCCTTGAGGGCTGGCTAATTTGGGGGAGGGGGTCCTTTCTTTCCTTTCTCAGCCAAATCGAAAGGAGAAGTCCAACTGAGAGGTCCACCAATGAAGGTCCAGTGCACCCAGCTAGGGGACAAGAGAAACTGTCCACTCGGCCCTTGTAGCACATCCTATCATTGTGTCCTTCATTTCTGGAAGACCTGGAGTGTTGATTAAATTCTGCTAATTAGCATAAGTGGTTTTGGAGACACTCGGAAAGATCTTTCACTTTTGCTGTCATTGAAGCACCTCGGTCATTTCCCAGACATTGAGATCACGCACTAGGGTGTCTGACAGGCAAACAGGTCGGCAAATGCTACTGTCCTGGCTTCCTATTGATTCCGAGGAAAACTCCTGTGGCTGAAAAGGAAAACCTTTGAAAGTAAGAATCATTGCCAACTTAATTTTCTTTTAATTAATTAAAAGAAGCATTTGGAAGCAGAGTTCTTATCATTAAATAGTATTATTCGAAGAACTTAAATCCAAACTAACTTAAAAGCAATCCTTCAGAATTCTCTCAAACCCATGGGACACTGCAACACAACATCTACAATCAAGTGAGAAATTCCTTACCAACGCAACAAATATGCTCTGCTATTCAATCTCTTCCTATAACCATCAGAGGCAGATACTCACGAACTAACTGCACAGCTCTGATTCTTAAACAAAACCAGAATTATGCTCAAATGGGGCATCTGTTTTGGGGACTCAAAGCCAAAGTCGACTCGATCATTGCCGAAGGTTTTAATAACGCTGTCTCTTCCAATGCCGTGGCCAAATGAAAAACGCCCCACAACCTTGACCAGAGAAACAGAAGGCAGCAGGACAGCTCAAGCATGGAAGCCGGCCCTCCCTCTCATCTCAGCCCCGTCCATTAGGAGCTGAGCGATCACAGGCAAGTGACTTAACTTCGCTGGGCTTGCCTCACCTTTAAAAGAACGCAAACAAGCAACAGGAGGAGCGCCCGTCTCATGAGGTTGTTGGGGGACTGGGTACCTAAGAGCCCGTCTAGAGTGTCCACGAGAAAGGGCAGCAGCCTCACGACAACAGACGGAAAGCGGCGGGTTGCTCACCGAGTATCTCCTGCACCACGCGGCAATCACGACTTGACTTTTCTTCATCAGCAGGAAGTGCGTGCGGCACTTCCAGCCCCGATAAATCTTCTGGATGAGGGTGGCCAAGTCCTCCAGCCGTTGCTTCCTCAGGTCTTCTAACTTGAATAACTAATAAGAAATGATTGCGGGATTTACCAAACACCCCACTCGGAACTCATGGCACACAGGGAAGGACTTCTCGGGTGCTAAATCGTCTAAGAATCCGGGCCGTAACTGGCGGGCCCGAGTAGAATGAGAGCAGACTAACACAGCGGTCCTCAACCGTGCTCATGGCCCGACCCTGCCATTCAGTTCCTCACGTAGTGGTGACCCCCAACCATAAAATTACTTTTGTTGCTACTTCATCCCTGTCCTTTTGCTATAATGAAGCGCCATGTAAATATCTGATAGGAAGGGTGTATCTTTATCGTTACAAATGGGACATCATTCAACCCTAGTGATTAATCACAAAAATATGTCATTATATGTTGTGAAATATTTATGTCTAATGACAAAGAGATGAAACTTTGGCTTAAAGCATGGTGTAGCATGGGCAACAGTCTTCATGCTGGGTACTCCTATGTGGGGGGCGTATCTGCATGTGGGCAGACCCGCTTGGAGATGATAGAGGAGCGGTGTCTCAGTTCCTAAAACCATTGGAAAGAGGTGTTTTCCGATGGTCTTGGGAGACCACTATGAAAGGGCTGCCAACCCACAGGTTGAGAATCACTGGTCTAACAGAACCTCAAATCCTTATAGCAAACAAATACAGACCTAGCCGGCCAGTTGGACCAGGAAGACTGAAACTAGTTTGAGGTCACATTACAGCCAATTCTCAAAAAATGATACATATTACTTATTAGTATTGTGCTTCTTGCAACAGTCATCTTTCTGGGACCCAATGGCCATCAATCACTTTGAAAGAAAGATGGGAGTGTGAGGAAGCAAAATAGCTTGAAAATACTGTGATTTTACACAAATATAACTCATGCACCATACTGTTTTGTTCTGAATAACTTTTCTTGCATGCTGCATATTTCTGCAAACTACACATTAGTTTCCTAGGCTTACTATGTGTTTCAGATGCACCACTTATATGGCTACATTATACGTAAAAACATGGTCATGGATCGGAAGTAATGAGAATGTTCACACATTATGAAGAATTGTAACTCATTTCACTGAACAGCCTGTGTAGAACGGGAACCTAGTCTGCCATATAAATATTCACTACAATCACAATAAAATATTAGTTTATGAGGAGGTAAAATGTAAAGTGTTCTATTTGACTTTGAAGGGAAATGTTGAGTACCTCCATGTACTTCTATAAAACAGAGTTGTTTTTCCTAAAGTTATTGTATAACTCCAATATCACCAACCAAAGTTACCTCCAGTTACTATGCTTTACAGAGATGTTTTCGTAATCTGTTATGCGATCCCTCTAAAATATCTGAAATTTGTTTCATTAGATAAATTACAAGTATGTAGGGGGGGAGGGGAGAGGGGATTCAAAATGTTCACAGAACATGGAACAGAAGGAGACTGGCGCTCCCCACATATAATTGGACGCCCCTTGTACTTGTCCTCCTCACCGCCCTATTTTCAGTGGCCTTTGCCAAGCAGCAGCAGGCTCTGACCTCTGAGCAGCAGGCTCAGGCACGGCCTCTCAGCTGCTGTCATCATCCTGACCCGTCAGAATGTGGCCCTGTGCTTATATGTTGAGTTCTGAGTGTAAAGGTTTTGATTACATACTGTTCTTGGGTTCCGGATGAATATCTTGGATCTCCCAAAGGAATATTCTTCCACAGGAATCTCTAACTCATTAAACAGAACTTCCACGCCAGATCTAGCAAAATAAACATAAAAAAAAAAAAAAACAATGAGTCGCCTGAGGTTCAAAAACAGTCTAACCTCTCTTAAATGATGATATCAAGTTGTCTGGGGTATCAAAAAATAGCTTCGTTTCCAAGTGTAAGTGCTCTTTTCAGTAAGCATCTGGCGAACAAAGTTTTTTCCAGGATGCAGTTCACGAGTGAAACCAAATCCAGTAAACGGTTCAAAAAGTAACACTGGCTTCGGATGATGCAGTCTAAGCAAATGTGGCCATGAAGCCAATTTCCCCAGGTCATGAGCAGTCACTAAATGTTTGCTGCTCAAATGCACTCTCCCTCACGATGAGCCACACAGAGCCAGGTGGCTGAGCAGGGAGCTTCATTTTACTCCGTCCTTTTTTAAAGAGTATTTCAAACATTGCTCCTGCCCCTCATGGTGTAGGCATGGCCCCAAAGAGGCGCTAATGAATGTGGGCTCTCCGTGGCAGGAGTTAGGCTCGCTCCCGGCTCTGATCAAACCTTTCCAGCCTGGCCCGCTGTGTCAACACCCATGACCGTGTGTGGCCAAGGTGCTGGGCACGGAGGGAATACGTGTTCTGAGTAGCAGCGGACATGCTTCTCATAAAACTCAGGAACGTAGCAGCAGGGACAGAAAGAAACCGTACCCCATAACCAAGTCTCCCACATTTGGTTACCTAGTTACCATCCCGTGTGGCTGGAGTTTCTGTCTCTTAGAGCACAAGTTTCTAACACCCTTGATGAATGTCCCTTTGAAAGGGTAGGGCCAGTGAGAACACCAGGCAACACCATTACTGGGCCCATGCAACAGCACAAGCAGGCCCTGCGGGTATTGGGAAGAAAGCTCTGTACCACAGTGGAAGGCAGCACAAGGACCATTGCTCTGGGCTTCTCTGCCGTTGCCTGTTGGCCCTGTAGGAGGTGCACTCCTGGGGCTGTGGCAGAGCATAGGGCTTCAGGCCCCCACTTTCTACCTAGGATGAGGTGGGTGAATACAGTGCAGGGTGAGTGACTTGAAAGCAGTGTGGCTTTGGGTTCAAGCCATATTCACTAGCCCAGCTTTCTTAGCAAGGGAACACACTGAAAAATGTCTCCTCCTGGAGTTATAACTGGCTCAGACCTGGACAAAGTGAAGCGCCCCGCCTCCAACCACCACCACTTGATATAAACTTGAACTTGATATAAACCCAGCCCCTTCATTGTCTGAAACCTAAACATTTAGGAGCTGTAATTCAACATGCCACTAATACCAACTTTCCAAGAGTCAGCCCAAGAGTAAATGCCAATTATTAATGATCTTCTGATTTCTTGCCCTAGTGACACAGAAGGGAGCAGAGGTCGGGCTGAGAAGCGGGTCAGTCAGTCTCAGAAACCAACAGCCGCTCCAAGGAGACAAACAAGGCGTTCTACTCCCATAAAGATTTACAGTTGGCTGAGCCCTGATGGCGTAGTGGTTGAGGGCGGGGCTGCGGCCCATGAGCTTGGCGGTTTAAATCCAGCAGCGACTCTCGGGAGCAATGCTGGGGAGCTCCCACGACCACCAGAGGACAGTGATGCTCAAAAAAAAAAAAAAATTCATAGTCTCAGAAACCTCAAGAGGTACTTCAGCTCTGTCCGCTAGAGTTATGCTGAGTCCGAATTAAGTTAGTGGCTCTGGGTTTATGTGGATGCTCTGTTAATTGAAAATCAGTGATCAGGGACAAGGATCAAGGTGTTTTTTTTTAAAACACAAGTTCACATGGGTAGAGCTTTTGTTTTGTGAATTTTTTATTGTGGAATTGTTGAAGGTTTAGAGCAGATCATCAGCTTCGCATGAAACAATTCATCCACATTTTAACTCATCTATTAAAATCTCTTGGATACACTGTCCCTGATCCCTCTCCCTCCCTCTGATTTTTGTTTCCATTCCTCCTCCTTTCCAGAACTGGCCTTGAGAAGATGTTTTCTTCTTCTGTTCTTAAATGGTTGAGTCCCCTACAGCAGGAGTGAGTTCAAGTCCAGCCTGAAAGTGACGAGGTCTTCGTTTTGGGGGTCCTACCAGTCTCTCTTCAATCAGCAATCTTTTAAGACTGAGTTCTTCTCCCACTCCATCTAGGACCTGCTGGGGTGACCCTTTTCAGAGAAGTTGGCAGTGATACCTGGCATCATCTCACTCTTCTGGTCTCACGTTGGCTAAGCCCTAGTTTGACCTGATAGAAAATCCAGAGCTCTAATGAATCAAGAATGAGCACAAAATGGTACCCTGATGGAAGACTTCACAAGCGTTCTTTTCAGGAAATGCAAAGCAAAACACCACCGTTAAAGAACCTCACTGTGTTATGTAAATGCTTTTAAATTGTTTTATAAAATATGGACCATGGCTTTCTTACCGTGCTGGGCCTTTCCAATGCGGCCACGTTTGCTTACAAAGCATTTTGTATCTTTCTAGGCAAGGTTCATAAGCCTGCCTAAAGGCATAGCCTGCCCTCCTCACTCGCACATTTTCCAGAAGGCCTAGGTATCTGATCTGATGACACACAAGCGCCTCAGTAAAGATGCACGCTGCTTTTTTATCATTTGGCTTGATGCACCTACAAGAATGGGAAAAAAATTTAGGTTTTAAAATCTGTCTCTCATGGGTCGATCTGTCCTTGTTTTAAAAAGTATTCCGATTTCATTGTTTCAGAGGGAAATAATCATTTATCACCTTTTGGAAATGAACTCATTTATTTTGGTATTACTAAAAAACAAAAACCCAAAGCAATGCTGTCCTCCACAGCAAATTAAGAACAAAATGATGACTAACGCATACCATGCCACAGATGAATGTCACAGCATTTTGTTTGATGACAATAGTCAGGCATAAAAATATAAACTGCATGATCTCATTTATGTGAAGTTAGGAAACACACACACAAAACTAAGGTGGTTAGAAGGGAATACTGGAAAGAAGAAATCATGGAGAGGCAACAGGTAAGGGGATGATGGAAATGTCTTTTATCTTAATCTGGATGAAGCTAGCACAGGTGTATGATGGGCTTCAAAAACCTCACATTTGGGAGGGTGGAGGGATGGTGGAATAGAAAGTGGGAACTAATTTAAGGGATCTACATATAATCTTCTCTCTGGGGCATGGACAACAGGGAAGTGAGTGAAGGGACACATTGGACAGTATATGATATGAAACAGCAATTTATAAATTATTAAAGGTTCATGGGGGATAGGAAGGAAGGGAAATATGGGAAGCTGGAACAG
>PVJH01027296.1:0-28860 GCA_004026705.1 Nesogale talazaci | reverse complement strand
TAACTAAGCATGCTCATTAAAAATCTGGATATCAAAAGGGGGTGGGGGTGGGGAAAAAATCTGGATATGAGCTGAGCCCCGGTGACATAATGGTTGTGCACGGGACTGCAGCCCACTGGGTTGGAGGTTCAAATCCAGCAGCAGCTCTCCAGGAGCAAGGCTGGGCCTCCTACTCCCACCACCAGAGGGCAGTGATGCCCCCCCCCCCCCCCCCGCCAAAAAAGAAAAAAAATCTGGATATGAAAAAAAAAATCTGGATACGATGGAGCCAACACAAACTGGCCCTGCTGTTCAGCCTGACATCTAAAGGTAAGCGGAAAAGTACTGCTACACAATCTCTCTCTCTCTCACACACACACACACACACACACACATGCATCTTGATTAAGCCAAAATATTAAAATGTGAAGTCATTCGTTCTTGAAGTGTCTTCCATCTAGCTCTATAACTTTATGAAGATGGCGCTTCCAACTCTCTGTGCCCCTCCCCCAGATAAAACCTGTGCTCTCCAGCTCACACCATGTCAAAATGGCAGGTCATCCTCGTGGGGTTCCAATTCTCCATGCTTTTACAGAGTTTGGAGGAACAAAAAGGAGTCTGGAGAGGCTGAGACCAGGCTAGATAGGTAAGCTTTCCCAATGGAATGCTCACAGAATGAGCAGCTGCGATGTCATAGTGGGAAGCAATTCCTTGGTCTTTGACTCACCCAGGAAGTTTTCCTTTTTCTTAATTTTTTTACATACTAAGCCTTAAAACTGACCCGTGTCCTTGGGGGGAAAAATCTATCAAGATTACCCCTATGTAATCCTAAAAGATAATCACCATTCTTTTCTGAGCTGATCTCTCTGCCTTGAATGTCCCAGGCCCAGAAAACCCTCTTGGAATCCAGTTTTGAGTGGACCTTTGATTGTGAAGGGCCCTCCGAAGACTAAGATGCATGCACTGCTGAGAGGACTGGTCTGCAGCCATCCACTGATTGGAGGGAGATGTGTAAGCATGTCTGTTTGGAATAAACCCATGCACGGGGGAACTGGGCCCTCGTACCTTATTGACTCACCCTCACAGAACCCACGAACAGGATGCAATACTTGTTCTTTTATGCCACATAATTTGGGCAGTTAGTAGAAGCGTGCCAGCTGCTTACTTGACAACAGCAGTCTTAAATGGTATTGCTACCTTCCCGTGAAGAAATTATCAAGCTGTTTCTCTATTTACACCACCATTAGAATGTTTGCAAGAGTGGCTTCTGAAGATAAAATGATGGGGGTATATGATGGTGTGTGATAGGTAGGTTCATTGTGCCAACCTGTCAATAGACCAATAGACCAATAGGAACATGTGGAATGAATGAAGTCACAGTTTGATTGGAGGGAAAGAGATAAGTGGAGCGGCAAGGCCCACCTGCTTTCTCTTGCTCTCTGGTGATTGGACCAGTGTGAGGCTACTTTAACTAGTTCTCTGCTTCAACTTGTGGGCTATACTACCTGTGGGACAGTCAACCCATGGATCATGTAGCTAGAGCGTGAAGTTCCTTCAAAACCTGCTTCACTGCACTGTTGGTGTGTATATTGCTTGAGTTTGAGGCTGGTGTTCTTGCAAAGCTTGAGTTCGATATCCCATCCAGGGCTGCTTTTCCAGAGCTGTTGGTTGCTAGTGACCCGCTCTGCTGTTTGCTACCTGTGGGCCTGAGGGAAGACTCAGCTGTCTCCTTCTTCGACCTTGGACCCAGCAGCCCTTGTGAGTTGAAGGACTTCCAGTATATTAACTGTTCCACAGAAGTGAGTTGAACTGAGCCCTCTGTACTGCTGTGTGGACTAATTCGCTGTTATATTCCATACACACACACACACACACACACACACACACACACATCCTGGCTTTGTTTCTCTAGAAAACCCTGCTTATGATCTCACATGGTGAGATAATAACTATACATTTATAATGTGACTCAACTGTGAGAATGCCAGTTCATAAGCCACATACAGAGCTTGCCTTTCTGAGTTAGAGACTATTTGAAAGTAAACATTCTGATATAAACACTAACTGTGAGCGCACAATCATGCCTGGGGTCCTGGTGGGGTTCCACTCATGCAAGAAGATGGGTTGACTACTTCTCAGCGGTGCCCAGCATCGACATGGAAGTAGGTGTTCATACGCAGCCCTTCTGAAAGGCACACCCGTGGTCATTGTTATCATTATTTTGAGTAACTGCAGGGCTCCTGGCGCGGGGTGGGGGGAGGAGGCGGGAGTAGCGAGGTGGGTGAGAGAAGCTGAGTGTCTCACCAGCCCCTGGCCTACAAAGGAAACTGGTAAATGCTTATGGAATGGATTTATATGCTCCCTAGAGAGCATAGATGCTCACCGAGCCCAGAATAATGCCTCCTGGGCTTACATTTTCCTCGTAGGTCACTTAGTATTTTCTTCCCTGCCCAAACTTTATGCAGACTCCCCAGAATAGGGACACATCTCCTCAAAGATGCTAGCTCTCCCCCACCCCCAGCAGTGTCATGCCTGCTCAGATAAGCTGGGCATGAGCTGTCATCAAACCGCCCAGGAAGGACACAATGATACCCCCTCAGAATCCTCGGGGTGGCCCATGCTCCCCAGCCTTCCAGAAGCACTCTCAACACAAATCATTTTCAGGGAACTTCTATAGAGGGAGAAGGGATCCTTTATAGATCCTTTATGGTAAAGAAATGGCTTTGCCTGGGCAGCCATCCACATGGCAGGCGGTTTGAAGCCACCACTGTGGAGCTAGAGACAGGGATCATTCCTCTACATGCCAAAGCCTCTCCCCATTACAGGAAGTTGGAAGCTGCTTAAAGCGAGAGGTCCTGCTCACATCCAGGTCTTTGAGACTGGAAGCCAGTCAACCTGGGTGGGACCCCCATCTAGGCCAGGTGGGCTTAATTCAGCCAGTGGGGTCAAACAGTACCATCGGCCATGCCTGGGGGCGGGGGGGGGGGAGCTGAAAAGACTTTTCTTTTTTCTCTCAGCAGCTACCACACACAGCTCTAGTGCAACTCTACCGCGCTCTTGGGCGCTGATGTTCCATTTACGGTAACGCCTGAAACCGCTCTGGTCCTTCAGAAGCGATTCACTTGAATCACAAACCAGGCTTAGTGTGAATTCTTTCTTGCACGAAGCCAAGGACTGAGATATTTCCCACGCAGGGAAATCGAACAACTCCTCTGGACAAAGGCCTTTGTACTCCCGCCAACAGTTACAGTCAACCAGAGCATGCACACGGGTCCAGATCAGAGGTGGAGACACTGGCACTCTGGGGCAGATAAACCCCTCAGGACCAAGAAGGACAGTAGGGTACCAGGAGAGAAAGGGGAAGATGGAGGGATCGCATATAACCCCCTTCCAGGGGGACGGGAAACAGAAAAGTGAGTGACATTGGTCAGTGTAAGACATGACAAAGCAATCACTATCTAGAAATGATCAAGGGTTCAGGAGGGAGAGGAGAAAAAATGAGGAGCTGATACCAAGAAGAAAGCAAATGCCTTGAGAAGGTACACCAAATGTACAAATGTATTTGGCACGATGGATGGATGGTGCTGAGAGCCCCAAATAAAATGATTTTAAAAGACAACAGTCTCAGATACCCACCGTGGGGGTCACTATGAGATGGCATTGACTTGGTGGCAGTGGGCTTGCTTTGATTTCTCTGAGAAAGTGCACGAGCCGTGGTGGAATAGTGGTTACACAATTAGCTGCAATGACAAACGCTGCTGCTCGCCGCGGAAAGGCCAGACTTTTTACTCCTGTTAACAGTCTTCGAAGGCTGAGCCCTGGTGGCCTAGTGGTTGAGTGCGGGACTGCAGCCCACAGGGTTGGCAGTTCAAATCCAGCAGCGGCTCACCAGGAGCAAGGCTGGGCTTCCTACTTCCACCTGGGCAGTGATGCCCCCCCCCAAAAAAAAAAAATTCCCAAACAGTCTTCGAAAGGCACAGAGGTTCTGCCCTAGCCTGGAGGGCCACTGTATTGACGTCAACTCCATCGACGGCCGTGAGAGTATAAAGGGAAGGTGGGCCGTGCCGTCTCCTTCAGGCAAAACGTTTCTCACAGAGCCGCGTGTGAGCCGCCTCCAAGGGCCCCCTAACGTGAAGGACGTCTGGGAGAACCGTGCAGGGTCGGCGGGGGACAGCGGGGTCAGCGGGCCGGGTGCTGCGGCCAGACAGCGCCCGTGTGAGGGGTGAGGCTTTCACAGCCAGCTTTCCATCAACTGGATCCAAGGATTGCACTCGGTGGAGCTCCCCGGCATGGGGCTCGGAGCGGTGGCGACTCGTCCGCTCCCGGCCGGCCCGGCCGCTGCGGCCGCCCCAGGAACCAGCGTCCGCCCTCCGTGTGCCAAGGCCGCGAGAAAGGGCGCCCCCTGGTGCCCGTGGGCGCCCCCAGCCGCTTGCGCAGGCGCGGGCCGAGGGGCGCCAAGGGGAGGGGTGGGGCTCCCAGAGCGCGCCCACAGCACCCGGTGCCCCACCTCAGCGCGCAGGGTCCTCTCCCCTGGGTCGGCCTCTCGCGAACAGCCTCTTTTGCTTACTGGACACCCACTTTTCCGGGAAACACCCCCTCTTGCTCCTCCCAGGTCTGGGGGATTTGGAGGGTCTCCTACTCCCTCCCCCACCAAGTCTCAGGCACACTGTGATTGGCGGAAGGATGACCGCATCATCCATCTTTGTCCAATGAGCGAAGAGCCCTGAGACTTCTACGCCCACGGAGGGGAGGCAGGTATTCCTCACCCACCCGGCTGACCCTGACCGCCAGCTGTGAGCCATTCCCGGTCTAGACCCTGGAGCAGACAGAGGAAGAAGGCGGCCAACGAGCAGCATTCACGTCTCTTCTGCAGCCAGTGGATCCCGGTGGACCAGACTCGTCGCCTGCTTGGAGCCCCGCCATAATGCCTGCCACCCTCCACCCTCCCACCTCAAAAGACCCCCATCGCTGCTTACATTTTCCAACTCAGGCCACGTTAATCAAAACCATCTTTATGATTTAAAGAGCGTGCTGCGACCAGGGGCATCTCGCTGGCGTTCCCTCACGGCTGAAAACTATTTACACGGGTGCCAGGAGGGTGAGGCGTGGGTGGCCCCAGGGTTGAGTGGGCCCGCCACTGTGGAAGAGGGGACCCTGAGGGAGGACATCCTTGAACTGGTGGGCTGGGACAGGGAAGAAAACTGTTCCTTCTCCGGTCCAGCGTGGGGCCTTCGGAGGCATGAGCGGTGAGAAGTCACGGATCAGAGCTGGGTCACCATGCCAGTGGCTTCGGAGTGAGTCTGGAGAAAGAAGACGGGAGCTTCCAAGGTCTGAGAGGCTCCCCCAAAGTCCCACGAGGAACCCTCCCTCCCAAGAAACCCTGGGGCTTCCAGGCCCTAGGATGAGTTTCCTCTAACTCTCGGATTCTGTCCCCCATTAGATCGGAGCCCTGGGTGGGCTGCTACAAAACCAGCAGGTGTCAAAGCACCCGCCTCTGAGAGGGCGACAGATGAGGCCTTCTGTCCCTGTCAAGAGTGACAGTCTCGGGACCCACAGGGGCAGTTCCACCCTGTCCGGCAGGGCCGCTGTGAGTCAGGCAGTGAGTTTGACTTGGGGCTCACCCTTTAGCGGTCCAACCACACCCACCCTTGGGCTCCCATCAGGGAGTAACTTTCACCTTTATAGCCTGGAAGATCCACTCCCGGAAGTCACTGACTTTGGTGTAGACACCTGGCTTCTGGGCCAGGGCGCAGCCTGTGCCCCAGCTCACAATGCCACACAGCCGCCAACGTGATGTCCTCGAGATGCTGTCCTCACACACAAAGGGACCGCCACTGTCACCCTGGGGGGAGGAGAGGAAGCCTGGCTCGATGCGGAGGTGCCTGGCCAGGAAGGCCCTCCCAAGATGGCCCTGGACTGTAGTCTCGAATCTTCTGGCCCAAGATAGCCTACCCAGTCACCCAGTGCCCTCTCCCCAAGTGGCAGGGCCAGCAGCTGCCCACACCTAGTCTCTCACCTGGCAGGCATCAATGCCACCCTCGAAGTAGCCGGCACAAAACATCTTGGGTTTGATCTGACTCCCATAGAAGTCGGGGCCATTGCAGATGTCATTGCTGATTATGGGGATGCGGGCCTCCTGGAGCACCCCGGCCTGTTGGCCTGAGGGCATGCGGACAAGGCTGACCGGATCAGGTAGCATCTGTAACCTCCTTCCCTCCCGGAGCCCACCCCAAACCCTGCAGGGCCCGAGAGCCATGCACCCAGCCCTTGTCCGGCCCCAGAGCCCCCCAGTGACTCCACAGGCCTCGGGCACGGACTGGCCAGAGCGCTGCCTCACCGTAGTATTGTGTGTTGCCCCAGCCGGTCACCGTGCAGATCTTGCCCTCAACCAGGGCCTGGCCAGCAGCTGGGAGGCACACAGGCTGGATGTATTCTGGGGAAGAGACCACGCTGGTTCAGCCCCCGCTGGCCTGTCCCCCCAGGTACAAACACCCGGCCGGCTGACTCTGCATGGCCCAGTCCAGCCTCTCCCCCGTTCTGCTTTTCACAATGGTCAAAACAGTCAGTTCGGTCTATGCCTGCTCAGTCATAATGGAGTCCCCCGCGTCATGTCCATTAGTCACGTCTCAGCCGAAGCGGGGCTTCCTGTGATCCCTTTGACAGGAGGGGAGTGAGGCTGAATCTCAGGAGGGCAAGCAATAGCTGAGTCAGACAGACTCTGCACACAGAGTCACCTGCTCCCCAAGCCCAAGCTGTGGTCTCCAGCTCAGGAAAGGCATCCTTTTTCAGGGACTCTCTTGACCTGATCACCCCTCCCCACCCCCTGGCGATGGAGCATCTGGGCAGGCGCAGAGTCACAGCGGCTCATCTGTGCAATGGGCACAGCCGTTGTTTCCCCACCCTGGGGGTTGCAGCCTGTGTCTGGTGAGGTGCTGAGCAGAGACCTCGCAGAGAACCTCCTCAGGTGGCCAGTAGGGGACTTTACGACAAGAACAGGGTGACCAGGGCCCCATTTCCTGAAGCTGTCAATGTCAGTCAGCCCTGTGCTAGGCGCTCATGCGGCCATCACCCTGGCTCCCCCTCCCTCCCCTGTGGGCTCCTGAGACTGCAGGGTTGAGAGCCTCATCTCTCTCAGAGCGGTGGGCGGTTCCCAATCACTGGCATGGTGAACAGCAAGCTCTGGCCTCCATGGAAGAGACAGAGAACCTGAGGCCTCCATGGAAGAGACAGAGAACCTGAGGCCTCCAAGGAACAGACCACAGAGAACCTGAGACTGGGGCGGCAAAGCTGGGCCACCCAGCTGGAAGCACACCCAGCCACTTCACCTCCCTCTCCTCTCACACTCACCCTGTCCCCACCCTGCCCACCCAGTCCGTGGCAAGCACACTCCCTCACTTAGCATTGTTTCAACCCCACCCCCACCCCACCCCCTCTTTGCACTGAGGGGAAAGTGTTTATCTTGTTTCAGTTTCACAGAACGGCAGGTGCCACTCCTTGGAATGGACAACCCTGATCAGGGTCATTAAAAGAACAAATGAGGGCTGAGCCCCGGTGGCGTAGTGGTTGTGCGCGGGACTGCAGCCCACTGGGACGGAGGTTCAATTCCAGCAGTGGGGCTGGGCCTCCTACTCCCACCACCGGAGAGCAGTGATACCCCCCCCCCAAAAAAAAAAAAAGAACAAATGGAATGCCAGGCATCCTCCTTTCAGCTGATGGACATGGGGGTTTTATTGAACTTCCCCTTGTGGGTCGCAAAGATCCTGCCAGCACCCCTGGTGGGGATTGCTGTGGGACCCAATGGAAACTGACTGCCAAGAACAGTGCCCGCGCCCAGGGGGCATGCTGGGTGCTGGTTTTCCTTCGGATTTGTTAATCGTCTGACTTTGTGGTGTCGTCATGCTTGGCCGTCATCCTCACTGAGATGACATCGTCAGTCTTTGGGGAATTGATAACATTGCTATTACACTGGGACCTGCTGACGGTTGGAAGCACAAAGAGAAAAAAAAGAAAAGTCTCCCTGCCAGACCCTCAGTGAGCCCACCACGTTGGGGAGAACAGCTGCTCTGAGCTTTCTCCTGAGGAGGGGCTGGACCTTTGTGACTGCAGCTCAATACCCCACAGTAAGCCACCAGGGCTTCTCAAGGTCCAGACTCATTAGCTCTTAATCCATCAGGGCCACAGGCACTGCTGGCGAGCGTGGACGGCACACGAGGGCACACAAGGGCAGCCTTCCCACGGAAACCCAGGAGAGACGCTCCAAGACCAGCCTCGGATAGGCGTCAGGTTCTCCCTCTCACTGTCTCTCTTTCCATGTGTCATGTAGCTTGGGGATATGATTCTTACGGAAGTACACGAGGGACCTTCCAAAACTTGGTGTGGGTAGGGGGAGATTGGGGATCCTTTCCCCCTTTCTGTACTTAAAAAAAACACCCCTTTTAGCACACAGGGAAGGCCGTCATCCTGCACACGTGCTGGTGTTGTGGCAGGCGGCACACGGATCCCACTTTACCCTGCCCGGCGGCTCCGGTCCCGCACCCCGCCTTTCCTAACCTACCCTCTGAACTTTGTCCTTGGGGAGAGGCTGCCCTTTTGATCTTAGACGCCTGGTGACTCTACCACAGTGGGGGCAAGGGGCAGGGGTGCGCTCAGTGCCAGGCCTCAGAGGGGACTAAGGGCACAGGCCTGGAGTTCCCACCAGTCCATGCCCTTTCCATCCCTCAGGAGCTCATCCGAGGACGTGGACGAGTCAGTGGGCTTTAATGGGGTCAGAGAGACACAGCCATCAAGTGCTTGAGAACATCTTCATTAAGCCCCCGAGGACACGCGGCCCTTGACCTCAGCCCCAACCCCCTCGCCCCAGCCCCAGCCTCAAAGCCACGGCCATCTCGTCAATTCTGACCAATCACACCTGGCCTTCCAGGACAGGACAGAACTGGCCCTGTGGGTCTCTGAGACTGTCGATTCTTTACAGGAGGTGAAAGGCTCACCTTTCTCCAGACCCGAGCCCCAGGCAACTACTAGTCTCCATCTGTCCCCACAGAATTACCTATTTTGTACATGTTGTCTACCGTATTTTTCACCTGACTATAAGACACACGCAGTTTTTAGAGCAGGAAAACAAGAAAAAATATTTTTGAACCGAATAGTCCCAGTACCCTAAAATGTTCTGGGGTACCACATCTTCGGACCTTAAGACGCACCCTTGATTTTCCCCCACTTTTG
The DNA here is from genome assembly GCA_004026705.1 of Nesogale talazaci. Classification (NCBI taxonomy): domain Eukaryota; kingdom Metazoa; phylum Chordata; class Mammalia; order Afrosoricida; family Tenrecidae; genus Nesogale; species Nesogale talazaci. The sequence continues at coordinate 19,659 of PVJH01027296.1, read as the reverse complement.
GGGGTGGGGAGAGGAATGTGCATCTTATGGTCCAAGAATACAGTAAATGAAATTATGCTTCTTCTGCTTAGCATCATGTCTTCAAGGTTCTTTGATGCTGCACAATGAATTAGTGTTTCATTCCTTTTTATAATATGTGTGTGTATGTGTGCTGTGGTGTGTGTGTGTGTGTGTGTGTGTGTGTGGTGTGGGTATGTATGTGTGTGTGATATGTGTGTGTGTGGTGTGTATGTGTAGTGTGCGTATATGTGTGTGTCGTGTGTGTGTGTATATGTGTGTGTGTGGTGTGTATGTGTAGTGTGTATATATGTGTGTGTGTGTATGTGTGGTGTGGTGTGTGTGTGTGCTGTGTGGTGTGAGTGTGTATGTGTGTGTGGTGCGTATATGTGTGGTATGTGTATGTGTGTGTGGTGTGTATGTGTGTGTGATATGTGTATGTGTGCGTGTGTAGTGTGTGTATATGTGTGTGGCGTGTGTGTGTGTATATGTGTGTGTGTGGTGTGTATGTGTAGTATGTATATATGTGTGTGTGTATGTGTGGTGTGGTGTGTGTGTGTGCTGTGTGGTGTGTGGTGTGAGTGTGTATGTGTGTGTGGTGCGTATATGTGTGGTATGTGTATGTGTGTGTGGTGTGTATGTGTGTGTGATATGTGTATGTGTGCATGTGTAGTGTGCATATATGTGTGTGTATGTGTGTGTCATGTGTGTGCATGTGCCGTTAGTCAATTATGAACCCTAGCGACGCCGTACACGGCAGCACAAAGCACTATGCCGTGCTCACAATTGCTCCTCTAGCAGATGCAGTTGTTGCAGCTGCTGTGTGCGTCCATGTAGGCGAGGACGTCCTGCCTTCAGGGCCCCTCCCCACTGCCAACTCGATATCCTTCTCCAGAAGGATATCCTTTCCCCACAAAGTGCCCAAAGGACAGAAGAGGACGTCTGGGCCTCCTTGCCTGTAAGGAGCACTCTGACCGCACTTCTTCCATGACAGATCAGGGGTGCGTGTGTGTGTGTGTGTGTGTGTGTGTGTGCATTGTACAGCACATTTTGCTTATCCATTTTCATCAGACGATGGACACCAGGTTGCTTCCACCTCCTGGTTATTCTAAAGGTCCCCAGGAACATCTGTCTCCATGCTGTGGTTTGCCTCTCTCGGGTGTGTGGCAAGAGCCTAGCTTGTGGCCCGGGAGAAAGAACAGGGCTTTCTATCCCTGTGAAGAACTTCCGTCTCAGAACCCACAGAAGTTGATCTGCCCTGCCCGATAGGGTCGGAATCGATGCAATCGATGCAGAGTTCTCCAGACCCTCCTCCTCCTCCTCCTCCTCCTCCTCCTTCCTCGCCCCCCAGCTGAGCCACATGGACATGTGCCCTCCCACACCCCTGGTTCTCTCTCCTGGCCCGGGCACAGCTCCAGCCTTACCGGTGAGGGGCAGGGGGCCGGACAGATGGACAAGGGCGATGTCGTTGCTGTTCTCCTCACTGTTGGAGTCGAGGAAGGGGAGATAGCCCCCGTGGTAGACCACCGCCTGCACCCCCAGCTGCAGCCCATGAGGTGAGGCCTGGGCCACGGCGCCAGCGAACACCTGCCATCGGGACAGGACCCGGTTCCGTCTAGCGGGGAACAGGAGCGCAAGGTGGTAGCCGGCCTGAGCACACCTCCCTCTCCCCCCATCCGTGCGGTGCGTGACACTCACTCAGGGAAGCAGTGCGCGGCCGTCAACACCCAGTCTCTGGACAGTAGGGACCCCCCACAGAGGTGCGCCCCATCATAGCGGAGACTGACTTGCCACGGCCACCGTCCCAGGCTGGTGTCCTGGCCCCCGACGATGCGGTCCACAGGCAGCTTCCTGCGGCCACAGTCTGCAGAGGGGGACGGGCCGTCAGGGCCGCCGCAGGCCCCCAGACACCAACAACAGGGCCAGCCTAGGGGGGCGAGGGCCCGCACAGCCCCTCCCCCAGGGGCCTGCAGCACTTCTCCATCCTCTCATCCAGTTCCTCATGTGGTGGGGACCCCCTCCCCCCAGACATAACGTCATTTTTGTTACTACTTCAGCACTGTCATTTTGCTACTGTCATGAATCCTGTGAAGGGGTCGTTTGATTCCCCCAAAGGAGTCGTGACCCATCTGTTTGAGAACTGCTGGTTTAAGGGCACCCAGCCCCACCCCTACCCTGGGGGCCTGAGGAGACACAGCCCCATTCTAAGGGTTTGAGGGGACCCAGTCCCACTCTGGGGGTCTGAAGGACAGCCCACCCATTCCCTGCCCCAGAGACTAAGAATTCTGGATTTCAGATTTTACCTTGGCAGACGGCAGTCAAGAAACGACCCCGGGGGCAGTCGCTGTGTGAGAGACGGGGAAGGACACACGTGGTTTAAATAGCAGCTCAGACAGGTAGAAGGAAATGCAGAAGAAGAGGTGGGGTGGTCTGGGGGGTGGGGGTGGGGTGGGCCTCCCCACCTGCCCTCCTTACCACACGGAGATGACCTCCAGCAGCCTCCGGGCATGGGGCAACCTCCCCTCATCGACGCAGAAGAAGCCCAGCGTGCCGTTGGTGCCTGCCATCCGCACGTCCAGCTCCGAGTGGGTCAGTGCCCTGGCAGGGCAGGGGTCAGGCCCGTCCTCCCCCCCTCCCCAGCCAGCCCCCGGCCCGGGCGGCCCAGTACCTGAGGAAGCCCATCTCCTCGCAGCTGAGGCCGGCCACCCGGGCATTGGAGCGGGAAGAGCACAGCAGGCGCCACGTGCCCTCGGTCTCGTCGAACACGGTGAGCCGCGCGTCCGCCGGGCTGACTTGCACTGCAGGCAACAGGACGGGGGCGCCTGCCTCAAGATGCCCGCCGCGGCCCCCCGGCTCTCCAACCCCAATGGCCAGGGGAGCACTCAGGACCCTCCCCACCGCTGACCCTGGCCCCAGGCACCATCATCTGTACTTTCTAGAGGGGCCTGTGGTTCACTCTGTACCAAGATCGGGCGGCCCCAGGACACTGCCCCCACTGGGCACCACTGGGTCATCCTTGAGGGGAAAGAACACATGGCGCGTGTGGCCGTCGCTTCCACGTTTCTTCAGCCCCCACGGAGGAGAGGCCTGCGGGGTTTCTGCCCGTTTAAACTCCTGGATGCCGCCAGACCTGAGGTTGGCCCAGGATGGTTGGCTGAGCTCACTGCTAATTTTATCGTCTCTTGTCCTTTGCAGACTCAACGCACCTGGCCACCAAACTCAGGGCCCCCAGTCAACTCGGACTCCGGACCGCCCCTGCGGTGTGCGCGATGGGCCCAGCTCACAGGACTAACGTGCCCCTCCTCCTCCTGCGAGCCACTGGTGGTTTGATCTGCCCACCGTGCCGACTGCCACCCAGGACCCCCCAGACAGCCATCGTGTGTAAACAGTCTAAGGCTAATAACTTTTAAAGGAGCCCTGGTGGCACAGTGGGCTAGGCATCAGCCTACAAGTTTCAGAGCTCTAAACCTACCAGCCGCTCCAAGGAGAAAGACGAGGCTTTCTGCCCGTGTGAAAACAGACTGTCAGAGAAACCCACGGGCGCTTCCACCCTGCCCTCAGGTCGCTGAGCCTGCAGGGACTCCAGGGCAGCGGCTGGTTCTGCATGTTTTCTGCAGAACTTACTGGGACCTGGAAGCTGCTCACACATGCTGTCGTGTGCATTCACGCACCCAACAAACGGGAAGGGCACCCCTACTCTGTGCCCAGCTCTGTGCGAGGAGGTGCTGGGGATGCAGAGATGGCCCCCACAGCCCCGAGTCTGCCTCACCAAGCCAGAGGCTGAGGGGTGATGGCGAGAAATGAAAAAGCCCTCCTGCCCAGACACAGAGGGTAACAAGGTAGGGGTGAGACATGCAGGAAGATGGGAGAGCCCTTTGAGGGACTGTGCAGGTCTGGGGCCGATGGTCAAGGGCAGTTTGTACTGAGGACCAATCCTCCCCTTCACCACTGACCCCTCACTCTGTCCCACCCTCCCTCTGCACGCAGGGCATGTCAGGTCACGGCACTGAGGTGTCTTTATCTCTCTTGACCGGAGAACATTTAGTAGACCAGGACCAGCCCCCCTGTGAGCCAAGGAAGCAGTCCGACAGAAGCTGGGCCTCTGGAGCACAGAGCCCAGAGGCAGATGGACAATCTGCAGGCTACACAGTAAAATGGCCCAGGTGTAACGAGGAAACAGGAGGCCACGCACAGAAGAAATGGAAGCTTGGTGGCAGGGACAGGGGGGAGGGCGGGGGGGGGCCGCGCTGGTGTGGGGAGGCCATTTCCAAGGGCTGAGCAGGCAGTGAGCGAGGACCTGCAGGAGTGAGAGAGCTGTGCAGGGTGGACGGGCTGCCCACTGGCCAGCCTGAAGCCGTGGGAAGGCGGGAGAGAAACTGCCTCAAAGTGACCCTAGAAGACAGGACAGAACCGCTCCTGTGGGTTTCCACGAATGCAAGCCTCCTCTTTCTCCCAAGGAGGGACAGCCCACCTGGGACCCCGGGACCCTGCGTGTTAGGCCTTGGGCTTCCGCCTGCAGTGAGATGCAGTGAGGGGCAGGCCTGGCTCAGGAGCTGCCTGATGTGACTCAGGCAGGGAGGCACAGGATGGGGCGGGGGGGGGGGAGGCTGCAGTAATGGTCCAGGTAACAGAGGGTGGGGACTGGACGAGAGTGGGGGCCAGCTGGAGGGGAGAAAGGTCAAAATTCTGGACGGATTCTATGAGCTCGAACTCGCCACCGTCCAGCCCATTCCACCTCACAGGGTAGAACCACCCCTGTAGGTTCGGAGAAAGCCTGGTCCTTCTGTCAAGAAGGGGCTGGTGGTTCCGAACGGGCGGTCTTATGGTTATCAGCCCAGCGAGTAACGGCTACACCAGCAGCGCTCCTAGGACAGATCCTGTGGGAAGAGCCCAAAATACTTGCTAACAGATTGGAAGGAATGGAAGTGGGCGGGAGGAGGGAGGAACAGATGGCCTAGAGGTGACAGAGCAAATACGAAGAGAGGAGACCAGGGACTGGGGGGGGGGGGGGGCAGCCAGCTGTCACTCTCTCTGATGTCTTCCTCATGAGCCTCTGCCACCAGCTCACTTTGACGTCAACTGGGGGGTGGGGGGAGGCGCGGCACACATAGTGAGGCCACATACAGACTGAGTGTTCTCATTGGCCCCACAGATCTGGGCAATGAGAAACAAGCCTTCCCCCGAAGGACCCTTGCCTTGTTGGTCACCGCCTGTAAGCCTGGTGCTGAGCGACACGCTCTCTCTTTCCGCCCACCCCCAAGGCTGGCCACACACCAGTCCCAACCACCCCCAAAACCCCCCTTACAGATGAGGATGCCAAAGTCCAGAGACGCTAAAAGCAAACTCCCTGCCATCGAGTCCCTGCTGACTCACGAGACCCCACAGGACAGGGGAGAACTGCTCCTGTGAGTTTCTGAGCTTGTAACTCGGCCTGGCCCTTCCCAACTGCCAACCTTGCAGCCAGCTGCCACACGCAGAACCACTGCGCCGCCAGGACCAAAGTCCAGGGGGCTGGAGCAGTTTGCCCACGGTCAGGCAGTGAGCGCGAGACGGCGGAGGGGTCGAACTTCGCCTGAGTGACTGCAACCCCCAGGGCTTCTCATGGGGAGCTCCTCCTCACTGGACAACACAGGGGAGTGTTGGGGGGGGGCGTGTATGAGTCCCACAGAAGTGTGTGCATGAATCCCACAGGGTGGTCTGTGGCTACAGCGGAGAGGGAAGGGCTGTTTCCACACCCATTTTACAGATGGAAAAACCGAGGTTGGAATCACAGTTAAGAGCCAGCCAAGTCGTGATTTGAGCCCAAGCCCACTGACCCACCTGCTCCCTGCAGAGGGGCTCACGCGGGCTCTTGCCTGTCCCCACCACCTGGTCAGGCCTGAGCAGTTGCTCAGACAACCTCTCTGCATAATGCCACCTGCAGCAGAGGGAAGGAGGGGACACCGGGCACCTCTGTTGGGGGGGGGGCGGGTCGTGTCCTACCACCCTCCAAGTTCCAAAGCTGGGGATCAAAAACACTGACAAGGGAGGAGGTGTGAAAGGCAATTTGAGGGGGATAACCTTTCAAACTATACCAGAAATCCAATTTCTAGAAAGTCTTGGGTTTTAATGAAGACGTGTCATGCTTTTGTATATTTGGGGCAAGGTCCCCAGTTATTTTTAAAACCATTCTATGCCACTGCTTGCCTCTCTTTTTAATATCTGCTATTCTCATTTTCATTGTCTGCAGCAGTGCATCCTGGGTGCTCTGAACCACCTGCCTGGCTTACCAAACGGTCTGATCTATTTAGAGGCGTGAACCTCCCTCCGCCCCACACGGTGAGGTGGGAACACAGGCAGTGTCGTGGGGGTGCTCGCGCCCGGTTTGGGTCTTTCTTTCTCTCGTCATCTGCCAACCATTTCAGAAAAACTCAAGCCCCATTGAAGGGCATGGGTACCGGCATGGGCCAGAGCCTGGGCTGAGTTCTGGCCAAGTTAGGTTCCAGCGGGAAGCCCCGGTCAAGTGCGTCACCTGGTTGGCGTCTCAGTGCTTAGTTACGGTAGTAAAGAGTTCCTGATACCTTCTGGCAGGGACGGCAAACAAATGCCCTGCCCTCCTGGGAGTCACCAGGAATTCGCCGGTACATGAGAGGATGTTTTTACCAGAAGCGTCTGGGGTGGCCATGGGGTGGGAGGGCGAGGAGCCTGGGGGTCCAGGGAGGCCTTGTTCAGGAGAGCTAAGGCCTAAAGGATGAAAAACAAAAGCAAAAACCAAGCAGCAACAACAACCACCACCTGCACTTAAAGTCCCTTGTTCTCACTTGATTATTCTTAGCCCACCTCACATATGAGGCAACAGAGGCCAAGAGAGGGCCGGAACTGGAGAAGTAACAGTGCCGAGTGAGTCCTGCCTCCAGGGGTGAGTCTGAACAGGAGGAAAGCCCTGGTGGTGCAGTGGGTTGCTAACTGCGAAGTTGGCAGTTCAAAACCACCAGCTGCCCTCAGGGACAGAGAGGCTTTCTACTCCCTTAATGACGGACAGCCTTGGCAGGCCACAGGGCAGTCCTACTCTGTCCTCTGGAGATGCTCAGAGTCCCAGTGCACGCCAATTCGGTTCTGTTTCTGGCATTGAGGAGGAATGGGTCATTGGAGGGAGAGGCCCAGGGGAGCTTGGCCCTGCAGCTTTGAGGCAAAGGTGGAGTAGCACTTAGGGGGCTGGGGCTTTCTCCTGATGGCCACCGGGAGCCACGCGGAGGCTTCCAGCAGAGCCTGGCCCCTTTGCTTTGCCCCTTATTCCACCTGTGATCTTGGACAAGCCCGTTTACCTCACTGTGCCTCGGCTTCCTCCACTGGCAAGATGAGGGTGATGGTAAAAACTCTCTCTCTCTCTCTCTCTCTCTCACTCACTCACACACACCAGACTGTAGGTACAAGCTGCAGCCAAAGGGCCTGGCATGGTAGGCTTTTGGTCTGCTGTCTCTTTAAGAGCCAACAGATTACTAGTCAGACATAAGTAAGGGCTGGACCCAGACAGCCTCCCATTAAGGTCCAGCCCTGCCAGTGACTGCGGAGCGCCGCTTTGCACGTTGGGCTGCTAGTCACAAGGTGAGCAGTTCGAACCCACCAGCTGCTGCAGCTGGAGGAAGATGGGGTTGTCTGCTCCCGTGTAGAGTCAACCTCAGAAACCTACAGCAGCGTCCTCACTGTCCTCTTGGCTCTCAGAGTCCGAGTGGACTCAGCAACAGGGGCTGGGGTTCTGGTTCTGCCAGCGATGAGCTGGGGGACCTGGCGGCTGGAGGGGCCTTCTGGAGAGCAGGTCTCCCCACTTTAAGTGGAAACAGGAAACCCAGAGAGGAAACGGGTGAATGCTGCTGCACTGTGGGTTGGTCCCACAGCAGGAAACAAAAGGTGGATGAGGTACTGAGCGGAAAACAGATCTGCTCTGTAAGCCTGCCCCCAGTTCACAGTAAAACGTTTCCAACATAAATCCTATCCAAGAGGGAGGCACGAGGGCGGTCGAGAGGATCCTGAGCCAGCCTGGGGTCAGAGCCTGGCACAGAGAGATGGAAATGCCGGCTTTTCTTGCCCCAGCTGTTACTGCTCCCTTGGTGGGGACTGCGTCTGTCATGCGATTAAATCTGAGAAACAGGGCCCATTACCAAATCCCCCCTGTTTTTCCTGCTGCCCTGGGCTATAGTAGCCTGCGGTTTGCTTTGGGGAAGATGCATTTATTCATCCTACAACTCCTGCCGGCTGCTCTTGGCATTCCCGAAACCTGAAGGCCCATCAGTCCCAGACAAGCCTAAAATCCACCCCTGGCTCCACTGCTCACCAGCGGTTTGCCCAGTGGGTCCCTCCCCATCCACATCTGTAAAAAGAGGGCAGGATAAGCAGCTCTCCCCGGAAGCTGCAGGCAGGAGATGGGCCGACCCGCTGCACCGGGTGAATCCGCTGCCCACCACCTCTTTCGTGGTGGATTCGAGGATGTCGCTTTCAGGACTAAGGTGCACCTGACCCAAGCCACCGTGCTTTCTATCGCCTCGCATGCGTGTGAAAGCTGGACGCTGAACCCTAGAAAGGATCACTGCGTTCGAATCACAGTGTCGGTGCCCAGACCACCAGAGGCACACGCCACTCTGTCCTGGAAGAAGTACCGCCCGGAGGCTGGGCTGGGGAGACGCGGTTTCTGGACCTGCTGTCAGGGGAGGCCAGGTCCTGGAGGCGGACATCGCCTGGGACAGTGGAGGGCGGGAGAGAACAAGGAAGGCCCATAACCAGCTGGACAGACACCGTGGCTGTGACCACGGGCTTCAGCACAGGAAGCGGTGGAGGCGGGGCCGAGGTCCACAGCGCCCTGACACCCACAGCATCTCCTGGGGGGCACAGAGGGGGCGGGGCGACTGGATGGAATGGGGCCTCTCACACGAGGGGTCACCAGGCCCGATGCAGGCAGCATGTTTTCTCGGCCAGGTGTGTTGGAACCTGGGGTGACCCCAGCGCTGCTCGGTGCCTCACGTCACAACCTGATCTGTACATCTGGCGCCACAGCCGTCCAACCCTCGCAGACCTGAGACGGTCGTGGACAGATGCCGGTCAACTCAAACCAAAGCGCCACAGCAGTTTCTGACCGAGCGAGAGGCCAGTCAGCTCACGGCCTTCTATCTCATCCATGTCACGATTTGCAAGCTGTCTCTTGTGCCCACTCCTGGGCCCTCAAGATGGCAGAGCCAGAGCCTCAGAGGCAGAGGCCATGAGGCCCATGCTGGGGCGGCCCCCAGTAGGCCCTCAGTCATGCTGTCCTCGGCAGCACGGGCCTGCACCTCGACACTTGGGGCAAAGGCTTTGTGCAGGGATCCCACATGGGGGCTCTCAGGGGTCCACAGAGGGACCCACCTGCTCTACTCACCTGGATACAGCGGCTCCTGGTCACTCCTGAGTAGCACGGTCACTGCAGAGAAGGTAGTTGGAGGCAGTGGGCTGGGGGGGCACGGGCCGTGGAAGGTAGAGGCACAGGGAACCACTCTCACCGATGGCCCAGGACGCCGCCCCGATACCCAGCAGGAGCAGCAGGGTGCCCACGGTGAGAACGGCCACTTTGGGTCTGGAACAGCAGGGTGCAGTCCGGCCACCTGCAAGGGACACCATACTGGGGCCACAGCCAGCCTTATCCACATCAGCAGGGCCTGGGGCCAGCTCTGCCCTGCCCCTCCACCCTCACCCCGGCCTGCCACATGGAAAACCAGGTGTCCGGCACCCCAGGGGGTGTCCAGCTGGGAAGGGGGCCCAAGTAGGGCAGCTCGCACCTCCCTGCCTCCTCTGCTGGCACGTTGTGGCACTTGGGAGATTTCTCATCTCCCATGACACTGCACTTTTGGTCGCTTGGTGTTGTCTCTCCTTAGACCCCTTTCTTGCCTGTGGTCACTACCCAAGGGTTCTGGGAGCCTTTCCCCGCCCCCCCCCCCTCCACTGCAGTCTGGCACAATCCCACGACCACATTTTAGTCTGCTATTCTACACCCTCTGCCTGTGAGTCCTCCCTCCCACCCTGATTAGCTTCAAGATCAACTTTCCTCCTGAAGACTGAGGACCAGAGGATGGAAATGGGCCAGCTTTCCTTCAAAGCCTGGGCCTCCCTCACCCTCTCCTGGCTGGAATGACCCTTAGTGGGTTATGGGTTAGACTGCTGATCATAAAGTCAGCAGTTCAAAACCACCAGGCCCTCCCTGGGGAAAAGACGAGGTTTCCTTGTCCGGTGAAAAGTGACAGTCTCAAGGGCCAAGGTGGCTGATGAAGGGGACGTAAAGAAACCCGCAGATATGGACTGAACAACTCCCGCCACATCCGGGGAAGGAAGCTGACTGACTGGCTTGGCCGGGGCTGGTGGTTCCTGGCACCCCTCCGCCTGATGGGAGGCCTTCAGGACTGAACTCAACTTTACAGCAAAGCAACAAAGGTCACCTCGAAAGCAAGGCTCTACCACCCCAACATCAACGAGAAGGGGCAGGTCTGCCTGCCTGTAATTAACGCGGAACTTGGAAACCAGCCACCCAAACGGGCAAGCCATCCTGACCACGCCGAAGACTGCTCTTAAGGAAGGTCAAAAAGCTCTGTGAGAAAGCCAAGGGTTTGCAGAGACACCGGGGAACCAGCCTGTGAACGACAATGTGAGCAGAGACTCTGCAGTGAGTGCACTCAGACATGCCACCGCCCTCCTCCCCCAACACACACACACACACACACACACACACACACACACGTGCCGCCCTGGCACAGTTCTCTTAACCCGCAGTCCAGGGAGCCCGCCAGAAAGGATTGCTATGTGCCACGCACTCCTGCACAAGCCAGTCTCGGAGCCCCCAGGCGCCGGGCCCTCTGTCCTCTCTGTCACTGTGAGTCAGAATTGCCTCCATGCTGTGAGTTTGGGGTTCCCTTCCCTGGGATCTTAGACAGGTGGCTTCACCTCTTTGCACCTCGGTGTTCCCCTTTGTTCAACAGGCACACGTCAGGTTCCAGCTGATGGTTGTACACACCACACTCTGCCCTGACTCTGAATGCATGGGCTCAGTCCTGACCTCCAGCGGACACTGGGATTCCCATTTCCAGACTCGGAAAACTGAGGCTCAGAGATGGAGCGTCACATAGCCAGCATGATTTGTTCAGGAAGATGCAGAGAGGCGGAAGGCCTGGACCCTGGTCTCAGTGTCTAATCCAGAGACAACCCCACCTCACACTATCCTGCATTTTCCGGTTTAGAGTCAATCCCAAACCTGACCCACTGCCATCCAGTGATGGCCGACTCACAGCGACCCTACCGGACAGGGCAGAATTGCCCCGTGGGTTTCTTTGTGGGAATAAAAAACCCCTCTTCCTCCCCCATTCTATGATGGGGCTTCAAAAAACACTCATGGAAAAATATTGTTTTTAATATTGCATTTTTCCTCATGAGCTTTTTGAGGCCCCTTTCTGAGCTCTGAGTTGCTGGGAGCAGGGCGGGCAGAATTGCAGGCTTCTATCTCTGCAGGAGGTGAGAGAAGCGGAAACAAGCAAAGCAACCAGTAATTCCTAGATTGTGCTAAAGGTTACGAGAAAAGCACTTGGGTAGGGCAGCAGGTGGGGCTTCTGTAAGAGGGGAATGGGAGTCAGGGAGGATTTCTATGAAACAACTTTTGAGCTGGCCATAGGGCCAGCCCATAGGGACACCTCCACGTACGCCCTGGGGCAAGAGCAGGCAGGTGGGCCGTGGTAGTGACTGGGAGAAGTGGGACCCTGAGGGTCAGAGGTCAACTCTTTGGCAAAGGATTGTGGGAAGGCCGAAGCAAAAAAAAAAAAAAAACCCGCAGGGGACTAAAAACCTTCAGCTGGGCGTGGCATGGGTCCCCTGCCCTGGGCATCTGCAGGGCTGCAGGGGTGCCCAGATCTCTCTTTTATGACTGTGGAGTGTGGCTGGCAGGCCCGGGCCAAGCTAGTGTCCAGAACAGCACAGGGAGTAGTCCAGGGCCACCTTGGAACAGCCAGTGCCTAGGAATCTGAAGAATGAGCCTCGCATGGTGGCCACTGAAGGAGCCAGTGGTCAGCCCGGCCCAGTGCCTCCTGGGTGACCCCTGGCCATCTTGGGAGGCACTCAAGTCTGCCCCTAGCATCTTTCTGGCCCCATCTGGGCATTTTGGCTTCTGGGACCCACCACATCGGTCCTTTTGTTCTTAGAGGTGTCTTCTAGGACTAAGGGCCCCACGGAGTCCAGCCTGGGAACACTGCTGTGTCTCATGGGGATAGGAAGCATTGCCACCATGAGGATAGCCTCTTCCTGCACCCTCTAAGGTGGGGGAACTCAGGGCAACTCCAAAATAAGTGCCCATGGTGGACCCGGAAGTGCTCTTGACCTGGGTCCCTGGAGAGAGGAGCACCTGCACGGGGAGGCTCTGCTGGGGCAGGACGTGCCCTCGCCACTGTGTGACGAAGGACCAGGGGATCATCCTCGCTGTGAACGAGGCTGGACGCCGAGTGTCCGCTGCCCATCAAAGAGGCAGCATCCTCACCTCAAAAGCCCTCAGCGGCAGCAGGGCTGTGACCAGTAAGCCAGCCCCCTTGTGCCCCACCCTGCACCCCGCCTTCCCACTTCTCCCTGTGCCTTTGCTCGGGAGAGTGACAAGGCCCCTCACAGGTGAAATGCTGGGTTCTGTGACCCTAAAAGTCCACTGAACCGGCAGCTCAGTGCTTCCATGCCCATGTATCCGGCACCCATCTCCTCCTCGGGCTCTGGGAGCACCACATTACTGTTCTACTCCTCAGATGGCACCCTCTCTGCCCTCCCTTTCTCCCCACTCCCGGAAAGCTGGAGGTCAGGTGCCAGTCCCAGCCTCCTGCCCATCACTCCTCCCGGAGGCACCAACCCCATCTCCATTGCTTCACTCTCTCCCCTCGGTTCCAGCTCTGGACTCTCTCCTTGAGCCTCAAGCCCAAGGCCGCTGGGACACATCACCCTGGCCATTGCCCATGCCTTCCACAGCCACCAGTCTCCATGCTGGCTGCACTGCCTCCCCAAATCCGTTATTCCAGCTACGTCTCCTATCAAGTACTCTGGCCTCCACAAGACTGTGGTTCCTTCTCAGATACTCCTCGCCAGCGTGGCCTCTTTCCCTGGCCCCAGCCATGCCCGGCCTCAGCCTTGTCCTCCGCTCCCCCTCCACAGGGAAGTGTAGGGGACCTTCCTAGAGACCTCGCCCAAAGCCCTCAGCCCAGCACTTCCAGCCCCAGGGAAATCGGGCACACTTCGATTGGGGCTGGTGTCCTGGAAGGGGTTCCGACCCACTGCCAACCTCGTGCCCATCAGAGTGAAATACTGCCTGGTCCTGCGTCGGCCTCCCCATGTTCTGATGCCTGTGGCCACTGCTGTCCACCCATCTCGCCGAGGGCTCCTCTTGGTCGCCGCCCCTCTCCTTGACCAAGCAGGGTGCCCTGCGCTGGGCACCAGTCTCCCCGGACAACACGCCCAAAGCATGTGAGACAAAGCCTCTCCATCCTTGCCTCTAGGAGCATGGTGACAGAGCTTCTTCCAACATGGATGTCTTTGTCCTTTTAGAAGTCCACAGTACTTGGAACATATGTACCTCGTCCGCCCCACCCAAAAAAAAAACAAACAAAACCAAACTAAACTGAAAACAAAAAAGCAGGCAAACTTGTGGGTCATTATCAGGCACCTTACCCGGTAACTGAACCAAAGTCACGGCCATCGAGTGGCTTCTGACTCTTGGCGACCTCACAGGCCAGGACCTCACAGAACTGCCCCTGCAGGTTTCCAAGATGGTAAAAGCCTCATCTCTTCCCCGCAGAGCTGCTGGTGCTAACCCTCGCAGTCAGCAGTCCAACACACAGAGCTTCCAAAACGCATCCCAGCCCTGGGAACTGACTAACACAAGGTAGACGATAGTACCCAACCTCCCAGCATGGCCAGGGGAAATTAATGGCCCTGGGGTGCTCCAGCCTCTGAGCTTCCTCCTGACCCCACCTTCGGCTTTACCTCCAGACGCACCAGAATTCTCCCACACCACCAGCAGTTGGTCTCCACTCCGACTCCAGCCATACTGTCCTCCATGCAGGACATACCCTATTTCCGCCACCCTCCCTACTGGAGTGTCAACTCAGCTGTGACCTCCTCCATTCCAAGACACCCCCCGGCCATACCTGAGGAACCCTGGTAGCTCATGCCTCAGGCTGCTCACCGCAAAGCCAGCAGTTTGAAACCACCGGGGGAAAGATGAGACCTTTTACTCCCATAAAGTTACAGATGGGAAAACCTATCAGGGCAACCTCAGCTTGCTCCGGAGGGTGATGGTGAATCCGAGATAGCACCAGACACCGTGGCCACACCGTGGCTGTGGCTGTGGCCGTGCAACTCCAGCAGCAGCAGCATGGCCAACCCTCCCATTTGAATTCTCCGTATCTTCTGCGCCTCACGGATAAGGCCGCCAAGGCCCAGAGTATGGAAGCGGTGTGCCCAAGGCCATGCGGCTGGCACAGGCCGGGGTGGAGCGGGCCCGGGTCACGTCATTCCAGGAAGCGGGGAAGGAGGCTGCAGGAGGTCAGGCAGGCAAGGCTGCCCCTAACCTGGCCTCTCTGGTTGGTGGCCTGGGTGACAAAGATGGAGGGCATCGGTCATCTGGAGCCCCCTTCTGAAGCCCCGGACAGGCTGGCCGCTGGGCCAGGCAGTTTCTCCGTCATCTGGGGTGACTCCCCCTCCATCCAGGCTGGGTCCAAAGTCTGACTTCTGCTCTTGTGCCCACAGGGCCCAGAGACGGGTGAGGGTCTAGACCCGCCAAGGGTCGTACGTGCCAAGTTCATCGCCAGTCACTGTCAGAACCGCCATGGTTCAGCACCAGCAGTGTGCCCTGGACGGCTGCCTGGTGCAGTTCGTGCTCCCATGGCCGCAGTTCATGGTGTCAGAAACCCTGCGTGACCGCGGACAAGACGGGAGCCCAGAGCAAGAAGCCACATGTCTGGGATGGCAGAGCAAAGCACACACAGGAGAGGATCCAAATCCCCAAGACTGACTGTCACCCCATGTTAGCCACATGAGAGGGCAGGCCCACAGCCAGCCGAGGAGCCACCAGGGAGTGAGGGGAAACCGAGGCCCAAACCAGGAAGGTTGTTTGAGGGACTGGAGAGGTAGGTGGAGGCCCAGCTGCGCAGAAAAGGTTGTCAATTATTAACTGGGTAGATGTGGCTTCCCAAGGGGGTGAGAAGAACAAGGAGAAGGGGTGCTCGGGGCGAGGGGGCACTGAAGAGGCGGAGGGCTGAGAACATGGTTCAGAGGCCGGGACTTTTGGCAGAGCCACCATGGGGGGGGGGGGGGGGCTTCAGGAAAAAACCCTTACCTTCTTTCTCCGCCATGTCCCGGACTCTGGTTAATGATTCCCGGGCTGACCTCCGGGGCCGGGCAGAACCTGCGGGAAGAGGGACAGGGAGGCAGGGCCTTGGGGAGGTTGGGGGGAGGAAGGAACCCAGCCCCAGCACCCCAGGTCCAGCACTCATCTAGGGAGGCCCCCGCCCAAGCCCCAATGCAGAAGGGAATGGTTCAAGTTTGAGCCTGTGTCTTGGGCAGCAGACAGGGTGAATCCCTGGGTCCACAGATGTGGGGGACCCTGCCCCTGCCCCTGGGGGAGGAGGGGGCTGGGGAGCCACTCTCCTGCGCCTGGGAGAAGAGAGGCTGGGGCCTGTACTTGTGTGTCCGAGGGAGGGAGGAGGGGACTGGCACTCCTGGCCATGGACGCCTGGCGGAGACCAGAGTGGTGACCCCCTGATGGCCCCGGAAGCTCCTGGGTTAGAAGCAGGAAAGCAGCCCATGTCCTCGGAGCAGAAACGGGACCAACCTGGGGCCCCTGGTCCTTACCCTGGGGTCTGGCAGGTGGGGGCCGAGCTGTGTGCTGATGCAGCCCGAGGGTCAGTCTCCTGGCCGGAGCAGGCGCATGGTGGCCCGGCAACAGCGGGCGGCCAGGGAGTCAGAGGAGGCTGCAGTAGGCGGCGTGGGCCTGCTAGGCCTGGCTGCCTCACCTGGGGAGGAGGGGGCTGAGAAAGAGGCAGGAGGAGGGGCAGGGAGGGGCTGGACATGGGATTGGCAGCTCAAGAGGCCACCTGCCCGGCGGCGGGGCTGGGCTTGTAAGGGCTGAACTAGTTGGGCACAGCCAACCCGACTCCAGACTGCTGGGGGCCCAGGTGTGTGCGTCCTCTCTGCAGGGAGGTGGGAGCGGGAGCTGCAGGCCCCCTTAGGGCTGGGGTGCTTAGAAAGACCACAGGACGGAGGAGGCAGACGGATGGAAATGAACCCAGAGCAGGACCCTGCCTGTCCTAATCTCACTCCTGTCCCTGCTGCCTCTGACCCAACCCCGCCCCCTCCCAGCACCCCTGACCACCCCAGACCCAGGCTCTCCTGCCCGCTTCCTAAGCCCTCCACGGCCTAGCTCCGGAACCAGGCAGTGGCTGCAGCCCCTGTACCAGTTGCTGACCCAGACTCCTCCTTGTCCCCTCCCAAGCCCCTAGCCCAGTCCCTTCCCACACTGCCCTGCCCACTCCCTAGCCCCAGCCAGCTCCCCCACCCCACCCCCTTCCTACAAGTCACAGGGACTGGTTTGCTTTGGCAGCCTCTCTGCTGCCCGCCTGCCTGCCTGTGGCAGTGACCTCTGGAGCCCGGAAAGTCCTAGATGTGGGGGGAGTTGGCTTGGAAAAGGCACCACTGAGTGCTGAGGTCCAGGCCAAGGGCTGGGGAGCATCCAGCAACAACTACACACTGTCCCGCCAGCAGTCAAGAGCAAGCCGGGTCAGACCCCAGGGCCAGATAAACATTTAGACCCAAAGGGGCACCCCCTGCCACCCACCCGCTTGAACTCAGCCAGACCTCAGCCATACCCTCCAGAGAGATTGCCCGCTCCTGCTCAGAGGCCTTCACCTTCCTGGTCTTGAAATTCATGCCCACCCCCGCCCACAGCAGGCGCGCTCAGTGCCCAGTCAGAACCACCCACTGGGCCCCCCAGCCTCCCTTCACTCCTGGGCTAACCCCTTGTCAGCCCCATACCCCCTCCAAGACAGCCTGCTTAGCCACCTGCTGCCCAGCCGTCACCAGTTCTCTTCCTCACTGGAGACTCCTGTTCTTCTGTGTTCCATCCCTTCTCTCTGCCCCGCCCCCTCCTGAGACCCACACTGCTAGTCAAAACATAGCCGTGAACCTGAACATGAGCCCTCTGCTCGCTGGAGCACCCCAGGCTCCCATACTGGGTCCTCTTGCCCGCCTTCATCTCCACAAGAGCACCCCTGCTCCTGGGGAGCTAATGACCCCAGACTAATCGGCTGCACAAGGTGCCCCACCCACTGCTCTCTGGCAGAGGCTCAGGTCCCCTCGGCAGTCCCCCCTGTATGCACAGCCTGGGGAACGAAGACTTTGGGGTTGAGGGGGCTCACGAGAGAGACTATCAATCAAGTCCAAGAATCTTTATTTCATGAACAAAACTACTTCTGTAAAGAGAAACGAGGCTGAACGGGCCCCTTTCTAAGTGGCCACAATCCAAGGCTGGTGAGAGAGGGTGGGGTGGGGGGGTCTGGCCAGGGCAAGGGTGCATCACAGGGACAGGAGACCCCCCCCCAGGTCCAGCCGGAGGAAGCGGGAGGGATAATGTCGCTGGGGGTCAGACGAGGTCCCAGAAGCCCCTGCCCCAAAGGACCCCAGCCCATGGTGCCCCCACCGGGCAGGAGCGGGACAGCGGCCGGGAGGCGGGCCCTATAGTGTGCATCTGAAGCGGCCGATATGTGCAAATCAGCAAGAGGGAGGGGTGTGGAGCCTCTGCCCCTGCCTCACCCCCTTAAACAGGCAGCAGAAGCGGGGTGGAGGCAGCGGCAATATTGCTTTACCCATCATGCATGGCGGTGGGTGGGCGATGGGGGCGGGAGGAGGAAGGCTGGAATGGGGGTGTGAGCCAAGCCCCCTGGCCCCTCCCACCCTGGCGGCTCTGTTGGCAGGACTCTCGGAGGCCCAGCAGTGGCCAACCCCCATGGTGGGGCAGGGGGCAGGCTGCGCTTGGGTATTTCCCATTAGAGCTGGCTCTTCCTTGAGGTGAAGCCGAGGGCCTGAACATGTGGAGGGAGAAAGAGGGAATTAGGGACCCCGTGGGCTCTACCCAGAGCCCCCCAGCACCCGCTCCCCATGGCAACACCCCTCCGACCTGGGCTATTCAGCCACCTGGACGCCCGTACAGTTCTCTTTGCTTTCGGAGGTGATGGCCAGGTATTCCGAGCTGTGGGGACAAAGACCATCCCAGTGCCCCCTTGGACACTTAGACCCAACCCCCAGCAGATGGAGGGCTGAGGCATGCGCCCTGGGGCTCTAGGCTCCCTTAGGGAAAGG
Organism: Nesogale talazaci; assembly: GCA_004026705.1. Lineage (NCBI taxonomy): Eukaryota > Metazoa > Chordata > Mammalia > Afrosoricida > Tenrecidae > Nesogale > Nesogale talazaci. The sequence goes on along the minus strand of PVJH01027296.1, from coordinate 1,296 downwards.
GCAGGGTACAGGTTGGACTCAGAGGACGTGTGCAAGGGGGGGGCCAGGGCTTCATCCCACCTCAGGCAAAAACCCTCCCTCCCCTCTAGGGAGGACCCTCAGCAGGCGAACCCCCTCCCCATGTCCTCTAGGAAGTAGCCCAGCTGTCCCCCTCCCACAACCCCATGAAGGAGCCTCGTTCCACCCCACCGAGCCCTTCTTGTGGCACCCTCTAGGAGAATGTGAAGGCCACCCCGCCAGCCCTTGCCCACAGCCCTTGCCCACGGCCCTCCTAGGTGTGGGGCGGGGTTCTCTCCTTGCCAGACAGCCTGGTGCAGGAAGCCACGCCCCCACTAGCAGGCCACGCCCCTGGCCGCACTCACGCGTTCTCCTGCGCTGCGGCCTCCGTGGCGGCGGCGATCTTCTTGTAGCAGTAAACCATCTCGGCCACAAGCCATATGGTCAACACCACGATGAGCACGTACATCATGATCTCGGACACGATGGACGCCATGTCTCTGTTGGCTGCCGGAGGGCCAGGCGGGTTAGGGACACGGCTGAGGCCCAGGGCGGACCGTGTGCCAGGAGTTGGCTGTGAGTGGGGGGAAGTCTCTGCCTCCCCGGGGCCTGTCTGCAGACAGGAAGGCACACGCTGCCCCACTGGAGGGTGGACAGGGGCTGCGGCCTGGCGCCCAGTAGGCCCGTAGTTCGTGTTGCTGTCCTCAGTGTCACCGTTATCCATAACCAGCATCCGCTCTTGGCACCAGGCTCTCTCTCATCTCCCCGGCTATGGGGGGGGGGGGGGGGGGGGGGAGTGGGGCACAATCCTGGCTCCGCTAGTTGCTAGCTGTGTGACCTTTAGCAAATGACTGAACTTCTCTGGGCATCAGTCACCCTCTCTCCATGAGACTCCGAGGACAACAGCAGTTGAGGCCTCCTTGTTGTTAAGGTGGGTCTATCCAGCCCTGAGCAACCGGCAGCCCAACCAGGAGCACTGGCTGGCCCCGAGGCACCTCTCAGTCACTGGAGCCCACTGTGGCAGCCACCGTGTCCCGTCCCGCCCCGTCCCCCTTCTTTCCCTTTACCGGAGACCAGTGGCTGCGGGCAACTGGGTGCCCACTTCAGGCAACCTGACATTTGCAGAGCCAAACTGATCTGTAGGAATTTCTAAGCTGGGACCTTCCAGAAGTGAATCTTTGACTTGTCTCGAAGGCAACCCATGGTAGGTCTGAACTTCCAACATGTCATCGGGGGGCAAGGATGACCAAAGAATGTCTTACATGCTGCTGAGTGAACTCTGCCTCAGAGTGACGCAGT
>PVJH01027295.1:0-28895 GCA_004026705.1 Nesogale talazaci | reverse complement strand
TTTCCCACTTCCTCGCTGTCTTTACTGTTTCCCTTAATTCTTCTTTCCTGTCCATTTTTGCCTTCTGAGTTTTATCTCTGAGATTATTCTAAGGAGTGCTTGCCTTCCTGGTGTTATTGTTCATTTATAAGCCTGTTGATAGTTGGGCTGAAAGTCGGGCTAAGTTCAGATCTATGCCTCAAGGGTTCCGGTCTCAGCCATGGTCCTGGAGGCCCCCCTCCTTTCTGTCAGTCAGTAAGCCTGGGCTAGTTTAGGACTTTGAGGTTGGTTCTACCCTTCCTCCCCACCCCCAATCTGAGGCTTTTATTGTGATCCTTTCAGGGCTGTTACCGCCTCCCTCTTCTGGTCTCGGGGTCATGGAGGCTGGGATCCATGAGTCTTTTGCATGACTCTTTTCTGTGGATCTTCGGTCTCTTCACCCTTCTTTCCTCTGAACAGAGAAGACAAATAAGGAAAACCTTCGATGGCTGCTCACAAGCTTACAGGAGCAACCTTGTGACTTCCTAGAGCAGGGTGTAGAACATTATCTCCATGGACTGCCTTATGACGAGTGACCTTAGTGTCCCCTTGGGACTATGGCCCTGCGGCTCTGTTTTCCAAGATATTATGGCTTAGAAGTTTTTCATAACTTTGCTGTCTGTATTCCTTACTATATTTGCCACAAATATAGATATATGTATGTATAAAAATACTCCACCAAGCCTATTTGTGGGTGTAGTAGCTGGAATACTTCATGAAACAGAAACTCCCCTTTTCAACTTGTCAGTTTAATAGTAACTTAAATGACTAATGTCATTAGTTGCTATATTATAATTTTCAAAAGCTTTCCTTTAATGTAAGCCTGTTAGTGAGTGTATGCTCTTCTGAGTGGCATCATAATTTTTTGTACACGTAGTTAATTACTGCTGGGTCTTCTTTTATTCGGAGTAGAAGCATTTGGCTAAGCATTTGTACATTCCCTTAGGCACACCCCATTTCATAAAAAGGCAGACCTGGTCCTGACCATTACCCATTAAATACAAGCTTGTTGGTCTCTTGCTTTACCTATAAGCACTGGGTGTTATCAGAGGCTTTGTTTGGAATGTCGACCAATTTGCATTCATTCATCCAGTTCTCTGTCTATGGCCAGCGACAGTGAGTCAAGAACAGCTTTGTGGGAAGAAAGTTCAAGTCTCTGCATGAGCTACAAGCTGCACTCCTAGTGAAGGGCTCCCGGGGCTGCTCTCCCTGTCCGAGGAGATGGCGATGGCTTCAGTAATGGCAGCTCTGCCTGAGCGCTTCTGAAGCGCTGACCAGCCGGTGCTCAGCATCCTTTTCCTCTCTGTTCTTCAGATGCCAGAGAGCGAGTAAGAGCCATCACCTTTGGATCTTCTTGTGCTCCAGAAGTGATTTCTCCTTAATTCCCATAGATGAGCCACAGATGAGCAGATTTTGCATAAAGAGGGGCCACCATCCGCTTCCTGGAATATTTCCTTCTGATGCGCAAGAAGTGTCCACTGCTGATGTTTTTAATTATACAGTTTAAAAAAAAAAGAAAATAAGATTACAGGATTGGTGGTGTCCTATTATAAAATTGATTTGGGTAATGATGGTATAATTCTTCTTGATATGCTTGAACAATTGAACTATTCAATTGTATGATATGTGAATTAGGTGCCAATGCAGCTACTGGGAAAAAATGAAAATCATGGCCATCTGTTGCCATTTTTGACAATGGTAGATATTAAGGAGCTCTGGTGATGTTGTGATTATGTGTCAAGCTACTAAAGTCAAGCTATTCCCCGGGAGGAAGAGGAGGTTTCCTAGTTCCCTATTTCTTAAACTCCCACATGGGCAGTTCTACACTCTTTTATACGCTTGCTGTGAGTCAGAGTCAATTCTACCTTGAGTTGTTTGTTGTTTTTATGGCGACTGTGACCCATGTTACCAAAAGGCTGGAATTGAGCTGCTTAGGGAAAGACTCCTAAAGTGAGCAGTCCTCTTTGTTGCTGATGACCTGTGTTGTGTGATGTGAGAGGTGTCTCTACACCAGGTTGGACTCTGTAAGACGCAATGCAATATTCTAAAATTGACTGTCATCTTGATTGTACAACTCTCCTTGATATGATTGAAGTATTGAGTTGTATGGTGTGTGGATGAAGTGCCAATGAAAGTGTGCAAAGAAGAATTAATTTCTCTGCTGACAGTATGTCCTTCCCCTTGCAGTGACCGGCTGGCCCTCCTCCAGGTCAGGGGCATCCTGCAGCAGCTGGGCCTGGACAGCACATGTGAGGACAGCATCGTGGTGAAGGAGGTGTGCGGGGCGGTGTCCCGGCGGGCAGCACAGCTCTGTGGCGCTGGCCTGGCTGCCATCGTGCAGAAAAGGAAAGAAGACCAGGGGCTTGAGCTTCTGAAGATCACTGTAGGCGTGGATGGCACCCTGTACAAGCTGCACCCTCAGTGAGTGTCTGAGGCAGAGGTGGGGGAAGCAGGGTGTGTGTGTGTGTGTGGGGAGGGGTTGTCAAAGCAACCTCCTCAATGACAGATGAGAGAGGCATCCTCACCCTGGATGGGGAGCCAGTGCGCCATGGTGGTGAAGTCAGGCCGGTGAGTCTGACAGACCGCTCAGGCCAAAGTCTTCACATCTCGCTTCTGACTGCTGTCCAGTGGAAATATCAGCCCGGTGCTCGGAATCCTGGCCTCCTTTTCCATAAGGGGAGGCAACACTAAGCCCATGAAAGTAATGAATGAATCCATGGTCCGCAACCAAGGTGAGCTATTAGTGTCAGCATTTCCATCACACTGCACAGGTTGACAGTGAGAGCCGAATAGTCTGCGTGAACACCAAGCATTCGCAAAGTGTGTGCGGGTGCTGCATGCATTTCTGAGACAGTGGATAGAGGCTTAAGAGTGCCAGCGGACAACACAGGCTTGAATCCTGCTCCACACTTTGAAGCTACAACTTCCCAGTCAGTTCCTTAACCTTGTTTTGGCTTCAGTTCTTTATCTACAAAGTGAGACCAGAAGTCCTACTACTTCATAGATTACTCTGAACTTCAAGAAGCATAGTATCTGCAAAGTATGTGGCATGTTCCAAAAGCTAACTAATAGAAGCTCTCCTGTTTTAGGAATCTTGGGGGTGTAGTGGGTTATGTGTTGCGCTGATAGCAACAAGATTGGAAGTTAGAATTCACCAATACGCCATCAAAGGAAGCATGACCACTGACTCCTGTATAGGCATCTAGCTTTAGAAACACCAGGGAGCAATTCTCCTCTGTGGTGTGAGGTCATTAGAGGTTGGAATCAGCTCAATGCAGTGGGTATCCGTTTTACTCAGTGCTTTGCATTTTGTTTTGGTGACGAGAAAAAGTTAGCACAAACTTATAGACATCTCAAATTGTACTAAAATGCCTACATCAGAGCCTTTGTACACAGAGACAGCTCAATATGTAACCCCCTCCCAAAAGCCATCTGATAAAATCTAATGTACTTTCCTAATGAAAACCTCAACAAGTTAGAGGAGAATTTCCTCAGCTTGATAGAGTCCTGCAGCCTAAATCATGCTTCCTGGTGAAAGACTGGAAGTTTTCCTTTTAAAATTATGAGAAGACAAGATGTTCACTCTTTCTACTTTTGTTCCAGTTTTACTGCGTCCAGGTGGTCCAGGGAGAAAGAATAGGCTGTTTTACAAATGGTACAACAGCAGTCACAGACAAAAAAACTGAAGTTGGACCCTACCTCAAAGAAATCACTGACGTTGAGTTGAAACCAACTCACAGTGCCCCGAAAGGATGAGGTGAAACTGCGCCTGTGGGTCTCCAAGCTTTAATGGAGTGAAAAGCTTCATGTTTCTCCCTGCCTCACACCGTACAAAAACAAACTCAAGATAGATAGATCAAAGACCTAAAAGTAAGAGCTAAAATGAGAAAATGTCTTGAGAAAACTAAGTACATTTTTCATGGCAGTGAATTTGGCATTGAATTCTTATGACATCTTATGAATGTCTCATGACATTATGACAAGTCACCAATAACCAATGAAGAAGTAATGTGTCTAAAGTAGGTCAGCCATCGTTGTTTATAAGGAGCATTCTTGTACCTCTTACAAGATGATTTGTGGTTCTTTCTGCAGTCCAAAGTACTTTCAATATTCTTCACCATAATTCAAATGCATGAATAGGCAAGCAAAATGTTTGTTTCATTTCCACATAGTGAAATACTATTCAGCCGTAGAAGAGGTATGACGTGCTGATACAGACTACAACATGTCTGAGCACTGAAAATATTATGCTGAGTGAAGTCAGGCACAAAAATCCATTATTGCATGCTTCTATTTATCTGAAATGTACAAAAAAGGCAAATTAAGAATGATGGTTGTGGGGGACTTCTTAGAAACAAGGATCGTTGGACTTTGTCTCATATATATTTACAATGTTATCTGGAAAAACTAGTATCTTGCAAAGCATATCGTATTTTGTGAAGTCAAAGAAGAAGAGGAAGCTTCTTAATAGGATGAATTGACACAATCTTTACAACAGTGGACTCAGAAAAAGCGATTGTGGGAATAGCATAGGATATTTTGTTCTTTTGCACATAGGGTCACAATGAGTTAGGACCAACTTGATGACCCCTAACAACAGCAATGGTGGGAGGGTAAGGGCTGATGGGAATGAGACGTGACTTGTGAATATGAATGGATATGGAATTTCTTAGAACAGATCATCCGTTCTGTTCTCTATTAGCAGCTCATCAACCTCCCAGTGTCTTACTGCTCCCATCATGACCTGTATGCCGACGTGGGCTGCCTCACTTAGCTTCATCAGGGTGTCCAATGGTTGCGTTGCCTTTATACCATGGCCCCATCACAAGTTCTCAACAAGCCTAGCCCCCTTGTGCTAGCTAGGTCATAAACTTCAGACAGCCAACCCACATTCATCTTCTCCTCTAGTTTCTGTAAACCAGGTCCACTGGTATCAGTGGTCAGAGTCAGTCTGTCTCTCTATTGCTGCATTTCTATCCAGGTGGTCATCTAGCAAGCATTTCTTGCTTCCATTGGCTTCCTTTAATGTTGAGTCCCAGAGAAGAGCTTTCTTCATGGTTCCAGAATTTTTCCAGCTTCTAACAAAGATCACTAGTTCAAACTACAAATTCCAAAGAGTTCCTTTTTTTCTTCAGTCTATCAACAACCCATTAGGCAACAGTCTCTTGGAAAGAAAATATCCTGAGTACTCCAAAGCCCTGGGTGGGGCATATCTTTTCAGAGCCTTTTCTGCAGGGGTTTCCTAAACCCATTTAAGAATCAAATTTCGGGCAGAGCCCCGGTGGCGTAGTGGTTGTATGCAGAACTGCAGCCCACTACGATGGAGGTTAAATTCCAGCTCCACAGGAGCAAAGGCTGGGCCTTCTACTCCCACCACCAGAGGGCAGTGATGCCTAAAAAAAAAAAAAGAATCGAATTTCGGGCTGAGCCCCGGTGGCGTAAGTGGTTGAGTGCGGGACTGCAGCCCGGGGCTTGGTGGTTCAAATCCAGCAGCGGCTCTCAGGGGCAGTGCTGGATAGCGCCCATGACCACCAGAGGCAGTGATGCCCACAAAAAAAAATCGAATTTCAATGGCAGAACACAAGTGGACTTTCAAGTTTCTATTATCATACTACCCAATAAATATTTCTATCAATTATTATGTCAATAATAATAATAAATCAGTATAAACAAAGTAGAAACAGCTACTAAATTCAATTATTTTTTCCCAATGATTTTATTAGGGGCTCTTATAGCTCTTATAACATTCAATACATCATTTATATCAAGCATATTTGTACACATATTGCCATATTCATTTCCAAATATTTTCTACTTGAGCCCTTGGTATAAGCTCTTCTTCCCCCCCCCCTTTTTTTAATGAATCATTTTATTGGGGGCTCATACAACTCCCATCATGATCCATACATACATCAATTGTATGCAGGCCACATTTGCACACTTGTTGCCATTATCACTCTCAAAACATCCTTCCTGGGCTGAGCCCTGGTGGTGTAGTGGTTGTGCGCAGGACTGCGGCCTACTGGGACGGAGGTTCAATTCCAGCAGGGGGGCTGGGCCTCCTACTCCCACCACCGGAGAGCAGTGATGCCCCCTCCCAAAAAAAATTAAAAAAAAAATCCTTCCTCCAGTTAGAGCCCCAATACCTGCTCCCCATATTTTCCCACCCCCTCCCCTCCCCATGACCCCTTAATAATTTACAAATCATTATTACTTTTTCATATTGTACACTGTCCAATGTGTCCCTTCATCCACTTCACTGTTGTTCGTGCCCCAGAGAGGAGGTTACATGTAGGTCCTTGAAATTGGTTCCCCCTTTCTATTCCTCTATCCCTCCACCCTCCCAGTATTACCACTCCCATCACTAGTCCTGAGGTATCATCTATTCTAAATTCCCCATGTTTCTGACTCCAATGTACATCCCCTGGTCTAGCTGGATCTGTCTGGTAGAATTGGGATCATGATAGTGGGTGGAAGGAAGCATTTCAGAACTCGAGGACAGTTGTATATTTCATTGTTACTACACTGTACCTTAACTGGCTCATCTCCTCCCTGCAACCGCTCTGTAAGAGGATGTCGCATCACCTACTGAAGGGCTTTGGATCCCCAATCTGTACTCCCCCTCATTTATAATGATATAATTTTAGTACTTTGATGCCTGACACAGGATCCTTTCAACACCTTGTGGTCAAACAGGCTGGTGTGCTTCTTCCATGTGGGCTTTGTTGCTTCTGAGCTAGATGGCTGCTTGTTTACTTTCAAGCCTTTAATACCCCAGATGCTACATCTTTTGATAGCCAGGCACCATCAGCTTTCTTCACTTCCTTTGCTTATGCACACATTTGCCTTCAGTGATCGTGTCTGGAAGGTGAGCATCATGGAATGCCAATTTAATAGAACAAAATGTTCTTGCACTGAGGAAGTACTTGAGTGGAGGTCCAATACCTATCTGCTGTCCTAATACTAACCCTATAAGTATATGCTCATTGATCTATTTCCCCATCATCACATATAAGTATATGCACCTATGTACATGCCTGTATGTAGACCTTTATAAATGTCTCTTGCCCCCCAGTTCTTTCCTCTATTTCCATTTACTTTCCTCTTGTCCCATTATCATGCTCAGCCTCCATTTGGGTTTCAGTATTTTCTCTCTGTTACATTACTCTTGAACAATCCCTATTGGACTTCTTTCACCCACCTTGTCACTGATTTTGAATCAATTGTTACTCCCTTATCCCTGGGCCAGTCAACACCACCTTCTTTCCCCCTCTTCCCCTTCTCCCATGTCCCCCGCTCTGGAACCATCAATCCCATCATTTTTGCCTTCAGACTGTTTGTTCAGCCTATCTTATCTAGATAGACCTGCAGAGGTAACAATATGTACCCCCAAAAAAAGGCATCCTAAAATGAAGCAACCAAAGAAAATAAAACAATAACAATAAAAAAAACCCAATATCATATATATATATAATAAAAATAATAACAATGTAAAAACCTGTAATAGTCCAAGGTCTGTTTGTTCCCTGGTTATAAATTCAATTCTTAAAACAGTCAAGTTCAATCCCTATTTGGCATACTATATTCTTATTCAAACTATTCTATTTATACAAAAATATGGGATTAGGCCTCTTGGGAATACCAAGCCAGAGCCAGGCTTTCTGTTAGCCATTCTGATCTTCTGCCACTCATTTTCCTGAAGCAGCATGGTTTCTGAGAAATGTGATTTTGCCATTTCAAACAGGAATAACCAAAGACTACAATCAAGCAAAATAATCAAAACTTTCCAGAAGACAACCAAGTCAACCATATGGTCATAACTGAATTCTGCCTAGCCAAAGAAGAAACACTGCCATGAGGGAGAGGCCAAACAAACATCCACTCTCCGTCTTTATGATTTGTTTCTCCAGTACCCCACTCCTAAGGGACCATAATGTATCCAATAAAACTAAAGAAATAAATTCACAGAGACACTCATATGTGTATAGGAAAGAGGTTTATATGCAGGAAACATTGAGTGTTGATAAAACGTCCCAGCCCAGTCCAGATTAAGTTCATAAGTCCAATATTAGCCCCTATGTTTGATACCAGTCTATAAAGTCCTTTTCAGACTCATGAAATTTATGCACTGATGCTGAATGTAGGGGGATCACAGGCCAGTGGGCTGAAAGTCTTGCAGATCCAATGGTATTGTAAGCATCTCAGTGCTGGCAGGGATTTCTACGTGACTTCTCCAGCTCCAGAAGTCTTGTTGTATCAGGGTAGGTCCACGTGGCTTCTCTAGCACACCAGGGCATAGTGCCATGTGGCTTCTCAGTTAAGAGTCTCCACGGGAGTGAGCAGAGAAAGAAGTGTCTTCCACCTCCAAGGAGGAAATGCCGGAGTTCCCAGAATTCTCAGGGGGAAGCCATGACCCCCCCCACCAGGCCTCATTCCATTCACTGCGACCTGACTGATGGACTAGACTCCACCCCTTCACTCTTAATCGTCTCAAGTCCCTAGTTGACACCAGATTACAAAACTACCACATCTTCTCTTTTTTAAACCTCTTAACATTTCAGTGTGTATTGTATAGAAGTTTACATTTCAGTACATTATTTTTGTACTAAATAATTTGATAACTTTATCAACCACCCTACAGTTTGCCTTGTTCTAGCCCCTCCTTTTTTTCCCTTTTTCATATTGTGAGACACTATCTTTCTCTTCACCCAAGTTAACACCTGTCAACCCACCAGCCTATTGCTGTAAGCATGGGAGGTAAACATTCTGTTAAGACCTCACATATTCCATTGAACCAGCAGAGCCCCAGGAAACTGCAGTGGTGGGTCAGAGATCACCTACTAGTTGTGTGAGGGTCAGCTTCAGAACCTGTTTCAGAGACGCCCCATCTCTGTTCCAGCCCCAATAATTTAGTATACCAGGACAGAGGCCTCCCAAGAACTGAGGCATTAGTAGTTGGTCAACAAGTGTAAAAAAAAAAAAAAAAAAAGCAGTTGTTTCAAACACTGCCCAGAGCCAGAGGGAGGAAAGATGAGACTTTCTGCTTCCATAAAGAGTTATCCTTTTCAGAAACCCACAGGAACAGTGCTACCCTGTGCATCAGATTGACCCAAAGTCAGTGAGTTTTTATATGTTTATTTTTGTTTTAAATAGAGCTATTTGGAAGGAGTAAATGATACTGAAGCTGTTCACAAATTGGCTGAGGCCATATGTAAGGTACTGATGGTGTTTCTCTTTCTCACAGCTTTTCTCGGATATTGCAAGAAACTGTACAAGAGCTCGCTCCTGGGTGCAATGTGAAGTTCCTGCTCTCAGAAGATGGAAGTGGGAAAGGAGCAGCTCTGATCACTGCTGTGGCCCAGCGCCTTCGGCAGCCACAGAAGGAAAACTAAGGCCAAGGTGGTGCTGCTTGTGACGGGCCTTGGACACTGACCAGCCTCTCCTCCATTGAGTTGGTCAGGGAGAACTCCTGGCAGATTTCGTTCGTCTTCTGAAGGACACAGGGAGAGCCTCACATTCTTGCACCCTTACCATCTGGATAGTGGTTTTGCAGTGGCATTAAATGACGCGTCACACTGAAGATGGGTCAGCATGTGAAAGTAAAGTGGCTGGCCCGAGAGATCCCCTTTCAGCAAATGTTTCCTCTAAGGCTTGATTTTCATTTTTTGCCGACTCTGTTGGACTTAGAAACACGCAATATTGGTCCAGGTGGCCTGGTGATTGATTGCTCATGGAGCTGCTGAAGACGTCAGATTCAGTAGATTCATCTCGTTGTTTGTGGGTACACAATTGGGAATATAAGGAATCCATGTACTAAATTGTGAGTCCAATTTAACGTGACCTTTACTTATCATGATGGCTTCAAATGGGAAGTGAGAACAAAGCATTCGGAGTGTTCCTCTCCGGGATCCATTACTGGGAAGCCCTTGTAAGACTTCCTCATGCTTCAGTGAGTTTAGTCAGCCCTGTAGGATCTCTCCCAATACGATGAGTGATGATGGGTGGGGTGCCATTTAAAACATCTTTCCCACCAGGTTTGTGCTGCTGCTATTGCTAGCTATTTTAAGGATGGTTGAGAATATAAAACTCAATAAGTAAATTAAAAAATATATGTGCCATTTACCAGGCTCTTTCATAGCATCATGCTCTGCTGGTAGATGAAGGGACAGAGTCAGAAGTTAATTGCCAAGAACATCTGCCTAGTCCAGACTTTCCACCAATGGGGGAATTTTGAGGAGGGCAGGAATGAGATTAAGGGATTTCTTCTACAAGATCATCAACAGATTACCCTATTTTTTGCTTCAGTAACTAGGACTTTACTGCTTGGTCTCAGAGCTCTGGCTCTATGTTCTTGCTGGGCTAGTAATGAAAAGGTCGATAATGTGGACCCGACAGTTGCTCTGTGGGAAACAAGACGTGGCAATCTACTCTCTTGCCCATTACACTTTAGGAAAGGCTAGGAGGCAGTTCTACTGTCATTGAGCATCACGTACCAACACCGACAATGTGTAGCATGTGTTGTAACAAGAATAACGTGTGCTTGTTTGTCAATGTAACATATCACAAACTCAAACTCATGTGATTGAGTTGATTTTACTCTCAGCAAACCTAGGGCAGAACTGCCCTGTGGATTTCCAAGACTAACTCTTCACAGAAACTTCATCTTTTTCTCTCAGAGTGACAGGTGGATCAAAATTGCTGGCCCTCTGATTAACAACTCAACACTTAACTCGTGACACAATGCAGGGGAACAATATTTGAGTAATTGGGATACCAGAGCAAGACATAATGAAGAAATCAACAACCAATATAGCAAGGGAATCCCTGGAAGAAAACTTCTGGGAAAGTTTTATGTTTTAAGTTCTCCTTAATAAAGGAGAACCAGGTAACCATTCAGGAGGCAGAGAGGCACCAATTAGACTAAACTCCAAGAAGAGCACACCAAGGCATATAGTAGTCAAGTGATCCAGCTTTGAGGAAAAGGAGAAAATAACAAGAGCAGCTAGAGGAAAAAAATTCACATAGGGTCATCAGATAAGAGTATGCCTAGACTTATAAGCAAACACCAGGATAAAGAGGAGGGAATGGAGTAGCATTCTCTGAAAGTTGAAGGAGAACAACAGTAATACAAGAATCCTCTACCCAACCAAACTCTCCATCAACATAGATGGGGAGGAAGAGTTTTCCTAGATCAGGAGAAATTTAGAGACCATGTTAAAAAGCAAATAACCCCCCAAAAGTACAAATCTTACTTTCCAACACACTTTAGCCAAAAGAACAATATCCATAGGACACAAACATGAGACATGTTTGAGACACAAGCATGGTGTAGTACTAGTCAGAAGTCAGTGCACTGACTACCTAAGATGCCTTGCCCCAACAGTGAAAATAAGGCAAGAATGAATTTCCACTCCCACAGACATAACACACAGCTAAGGAGGGAGGTGGGAAAACATCTCACACACAAGGTAAGAAATGTCAGCAAAGAATTCACAAATGGATGTAATTACTCTGAATGTTGATGGGCTGAATTCACCCACTATAAGAAAAAGATAGGCAGATTGGATTAGGAAACAAAACCCATCACTATGTTGTCTGCAAGAGACGTATCTCAAACTCACATAAAAAATAGGCTGAGGATTAAACAATAGTGAAAAGTTTACCAAGTTAACAGCAGTTCTAAAAAAGCAGGTGTAGGCAGGCTGCTCGTGCATGTCCCTGCCATGTGTTGGGACCGATGTCCAGTGTGGAGTACCTCTCAACCTAGGAAATGGGGCATGGCCAGAAAAGCACCTGCCCCCTCACCTATCATACACTGCACCTTCGTGGGAGCCTGGTGCTAAACCATTCGGAGACGACCTGCTTCTGGGTAGGGGTTTCATATGTAGCAGAGCTGCTCCTGTGATCTATTGAAAGTCAGCTCTCAACACAAGAACTTGTAAAAATAAAAAAAAAGCAGGCATTGTAACTCTGACCTCTGACAAAATAGATCTCAAGGTATAGGACATAGCCAGAGAAAATCATGGACAATCTGTAATGCTCAAGGGACGAGTAGACCAAGAGTCAGCGAGCATAATAAACATTTACATGCCCAAGAAGAGACCTGCAAAATTCATAAATTTTTCAAAAGATGAAATAGAAATCACAAAATCAACAATCATAGTAGTAGATTTCAATACACTTCTCTCCATGAAAGACAAATCAGTAGGATAGAAGCTCAACAAAGAGTTCAAAGAACTCTACAAAAGGCAACTTGACCTGATAGGCACAGTCAGAGCTCTCCACCCAACTGCAAAAAAGAACTCACATTCTTTTTTGGGAGGCATCACTGCCCTCTGGTGGGAGTAGGAGGCCCAGTCTTGCTCCTGGAGAGCTGCTGCTGGATTTGAACCACCAACTCAGTGGGTCACAGTCCCACACACAACCACTACACCACTTGGGCTCAGCTCAAGAATTCACATTCTTTTTAAGTGCACATGGTACGTATTTAAAGATAGAACACATGCTAGGACACAAGTCAAGTTGCTCATCAAACATATAGAAGTCACCCAGACTTCCTTCTCTGACCACTATGACATAAAGCTGGAAAGCAACAAAAAGGAAAAGAGAAAAAACAAAGAGAAAATGCTTGGAAGTTAAATAGCATACTTCTTCAAAATGAGTGGGTAATGGCCCAAAATAGAGACAAAATCAGGAAGTTTCTAGAAACCAATGAGAATGAGAATACAACATACCAAAACCTATGGAATACAACAAAGGCAATTACCAGAGGATGCTTGATAATGGCAAACTCACATATGAATAAGGAAGAGAAGTTTATGGTTGATACGCTATCATAAAATCTTCAGCAACCAGAACAGCATCAACTGAATAATCCTTTTAATAGAAAAAGAGATGATAAAAGAGTGATATCAATGAGTGGAAAAACAAAAGAACAATGGAGAGGATTAACACAGTAAAAAGCTGGTTTTCTGAAAGGACTAACAATCAACAAAACATTGTCAAACCTCATAAAACATTGGAAGGAGCAGACATCAATATCCAGAAAGAGGTATGAAACAGGTGAAAGTAGAATGGACCCTTGTAAAATTGAAAGACTTATCACACAGTTTTATGAAGCACTGTATTTCAATGAATACAATAACTTGGAAGACATGGAAAATACCCAGAAAACAAACCCTCCCCAGATTATCTCATATAAATGTCAAGAACTTGAACAGACCCAAAGGAAAAGGAGAAATAGATAAGGTTATCAAAGAAATAGCACCTAAAAAAGTGTCCCAGCCCAGATGGCTTCACAGGAGAATTCTACAAATCTTCCAGGGCTCACCTGGCACTATTTCTACACAAGTTCTTCCAGAGCATAGAAAAGAATGGCAAGCTCCCAAGTATAATTCTGACACCCAAACCGGACAACCCTAACACAAAAATAGAGAACTACAGGCTGATATCTCTAATGAAAATCAATTAAAAAATCCATAACATTTTGGCCAATTGTGATAATTAGGTTTATTGTGTCAACCTGACCAATAGGAACATGTGGGATTAATGAGGTTTCAGTTTGATTGGAGGGTAGTGAAATAAATAGCTCTGTATATCCTTCCTCCCCCTCTGTTGCTCTCTGGTGATCACAACATGCTGGAGGGTGCTGCTGCTTTAGGTAGTTCTCTGCCTCAGCCTGTGAGCTACACTATCTGTGGCATAGGCTAATCTGTGTATCCTGTTACTAGAGCTTGAGGCTCCTTTAAGACCTGCTTTGCCACGTGTGGCGGTCATATGCTTATGTTAATTTCATGATTGAGCTGTAGGGGTGGAGTCTAGCCTGTTAATATAGAGATACCCATATTGAGTAGCCAATGAGACCTCTGTGTGGGCATGCCTTTCTTCTGATACATCTGGGAAATCTCATGATATTTCCCTCGTGGAGATGAGAAGATATCTCTCCAATTGTTGGGAGTTAGTCTCAGAGAAGACGAACTATGGACAAGACAAGATGGCAGCATCCAAGGAGCTGGATGAGCTGGAGGAGAAGCCACGCGGCCTTGCCCTGATGGACCCAGACCTCTGAAGGTGGAGAAGTCACATGGAGACCCCTGCTAGTGCTGAGTTGCTTCTACCACCACTGGATACTGTTGATGGTCCCTGAGCCCTGGAAGTGAGGAGCCATGGGGAGACCCCTGCTGGTGCCAGGACTCTGCACCCACTGACCTGTGACTTCGTGAGTTAGAAGGAGACGTTATAGACTGGTATCGAGCATATGGGCTAATATCGGACTTATGACTGTGAACTCGACTGGGTTGGGATGCTTTCTTAATGTCCTTTTCCTCTTATATATAAACCATGCCCTTATATCCACATGCTTTTCTATGAATTTGTTCCTTTAGTCTACCCAGACTAACACACCACGTTGCTGGTGCATACATCATTGCACCAGAATCCATCAGCCAGCAAAAAAGAATTCACATTCTTTTTTGTGAATTGAGGCTGTTGGATCCGGTCATCTTGCATTTCTTGAATTCTGTATCCCATCTGTCACTAAGTTTCTCAGTTACTGACTATTGATGACATGCCCTGCTGTTTACTGCCTGTGGGTAGTCTCTGCTTGCCTTGCCCAAGGGAAGACTCTGCTGCTAGCTTCTTTGACCTTGAACTCAGCAGCCCACATAAGTTGAAGCACTTCCAGTATCTTGGCTGTTCAGTGGAAGTGAGTTGAACTGAACTCTCTGAACTGTTATATTCCTTCTCGCTGAATAATCCTATCTATCATCTATATCTATCTATCTATCTATCTATCTATCTATCTATCTATCTATCTATCTATCTATCTATCTATCTATCTATCAATCATGTCCTAGTTTTGTTTCTCAAGAGAATCCTTCCTAATCCACCACTAGAACACATTCACAGACTTCAACAACAGGTTAGAGGAAACAGAGAATCCTAACAGTGCCCTCAAGGATAACAAGACAGACTTCAACACACAGAAGAGTCAAAAAATGCCGAAGAAAACCTGAAAACAATGTCTGATGTTATGAAGAGAAAATTAGAATAATTGGACAACCAAAACAAGACACAACAAAGAACTCAACAAGAAAAATAGTGAGCTAATTCTCAAAGGAAAACTTCCCCAGCTTAATGAATGAAAATCAGGCAACCATTCAGGAGGCTGAAAGAACACCAGCTAGACTGAATTCCAAGAAGAATTTGCCAAGGCATATAATAGTTTCACTATCCAATTTTGAAGAAAAGGAGAAAATCATAGAGCAGTTAGAGGGAGAAAAAAACCCAGTCAATTATAAAGGTACCCAAATAAGAATATGCTCAAACCTATCAGTGGACACCATGAAGAAGAGTGAGTGGAGGAACATATTCTGAAAGTTGAAAGAAAATAATGAAAACCCAAGAATAGTCTATCCAGCCAAATTATCAATCAAGATAGACAGAGAAGTAAAAGTCTTCCTGGGCAAGGAAAAACTCAAAGAATATGTTAAAAGAGGCCTGAGCCCTGGTGGCATAGTGGTTGTGCACGGAACTGCGGCCCACTGGGATGGAGGTTCAATTCCAGCAGTGGCTCCACAGGAGCAAAGGTTGGGCCTCCTACTCCAATCACCAGAGGGCAGTGATTTCACCCCCCCTCAAAAAAAAAAGAATATGTTAAAAGAAACCCAGCTCTTCAAAAAATTCTTTCGACCTAGTATGGACAGAATAACAATACTCATAGAGCACAAATAAGAGACCACACATAGGGCAACCGCACCCAAGGGTCCACCTGTTGAAAACAGCCCCTAAGATAGCAATGGCTCAATGGTGAAAAGAAAGCAAGAATGAACCCCCCACCCCACCCCCACAAGGTACTGGTAAGAAGGGAGCTAGAGAAACATCAGCAGAAAAGTTACAGCATGGCATCACAGATGGATATAACTTTGAAATCAATGGACTGAACTTGCCCATTAAAAGACAGAGACTGGAAGCCTAGTTTAGAAAACACAACCCATCATTCTGCTGTCTATTAGAGACACATCTCAAGCTTGCAGATAAAAATAGACTGAGAATCAAAGGCTGGAGAAAAATATACCATGCAAATGGCAATTCAAAAAGAAGGGGAGCGGGTTGCACTCCTTAGCTCTAACAAAATTGTTTTCAAAGCGCAAGCCATAACAAGAGATAAGGATGGGCAGTATATATTGCTCAAGGGAACAGCAGACCAAGAATCAGTGTGCATAATAAATATATATGCACCCAACAAGAGACTCACAAAATTCAGTAACCAAACGCTCCAAAAGATGGGGGAAAAAAATCACAGACTCAACAATCATAGTAGGTAACTTTAATACAACATTCTCCATGAAAGATAGATCTCAGGGAAAGAATCGTAACAAAGAAACTACAGAACGGGCTGAGCCCCGGTGGTATCGTGGTTGTGCGTGGGGCTGCAGCCCACTGGGATGGAGGTTCAATTCCAGCAGAGACTCCACAGAAGCAAAGGTTGGGCCTCCTACTCTCACCACCAGAGGGCAGTGATGCCCCCCAAAAGGAACAACAACAAAAAATGAAGCTACAAAACTAATCTCCATGGTTAGGCACCTTGACCTTATAGACATTTTCAGAGCACTTCACCCAAATGCAAAGAATTCATATTCTTCTCAAGCTCACATAGCCCATAGACCACATACTGGGACACAAGCTGGATCTGTGTAAATTCAAGCACATAGAGATCTCTCAAATTTCCCTCTTGCACCACTATGCCATAAGGTTGGAAATCAACAAAAGGATGATTAAGAATACAAGGGCAACCAGTAGGATGAATAATTCTCTACTGTACAATGAGTGGTACTGGCATGGATCAGAGATGAAATTAGGAAGGCTATTAGGAACCAACGAGGATGAGACGATGATGTACCCAAACCTTTGGGACATAGCACAAGCAGTTATCAGAGAAAGTTTGATAGCAATAAATGGACACATGAAAAAGGAAGAGAGACACATGTTTGATATGTTGGCATCAAGCCTCTAGTGAAAGAGTAGAGCCAACAGGGGAATCCTACTAATAGCAAAAGCAAAGAAATAATAAAAATCAGGGCTGAGATACAGGAGAGGGAAAACAAGAAAAGAGTTAAAAAAGTAATACTGCTAAAAGCTGGTTCTTTGAAAGGATTAGTAGACTCGATAGACCGTTGGCAAGCCAGGCCAAAGAAACACAGGTTCAAATTTCAGTAACCAGGATGAGAGATGGAACAGGGACATTGCAACAGACCCTAATAGAATTAAAAGGCTAATTATGAAGCTTGTACTTCAATGAATTCAGCAACTTGGAAGATATGGACAAATACTTGGGAAAACCGTATCTCCCTAGATTAGCCCAGATGAAAGTCAAGAACCTCAACAGACTCATAGCAATAGAAGAAATTGACAAGGTTATCAAAGGATTATCACCCCCCACCAACCCTCCCAGGACCAGACCACTTCACAGGAGAATTCTACCAAGCATTCAGGGAAGAACCGATGCCAGTCTTACAAAAACTCTTCCACTGCATAGAAAAAGAGAGCAACCCCCTGAACTCTTTCTATGAAGCTAGTATAACACAGATCCCCAAAGAATTAAGAACTACAGACTGATATCTCTAATGAACATCAAGACAAAAATTCTTAACAAAATACTGAGGTATGGAATACAAAAGTATATAAGATGAACAATCCACTCTGGACATATAGGACAGGGTAGGGACTCCCATTGCCTCTGTGAGTTCTGAGGCGGTAACTCTCTAGAGGAGTAGAAAGTCTTGTCTTCCTCCTGTGCAGCAGCTGGTGGCTTCAACCTGTCGCTCTGTGATTCGCAGCATACAGTGTACCGTACAGTGGAAACACTCCTTAGAGGGGCGGAGGGTGAGACTTTGCCTCGTGGACTTTGCTCAGTCATTAGAAGAGTGCCGCTCCAAGAGAAGGACATCATGGTTGATGAAGCAGAGGGTCATGGCAAAATAGCAAGACTTTCAATGAGATCAACTGGCACCCTGCCTGCATCCACTGGGACAATTGTGAGGACAGCATAGGCCTCGGCAGTGTTTGTCTCTATTGTACGTAGGCTTGCTATGAGTCAGAACTGATGCAGAACAGTAACAGTGCTGATTTGCATCTTCCAATTTGTTTTGGCTATTGTCTTTTTAAGCATATCCGGGCAACAAGTGGACATGTATCCCTGGTGACAAATTTGAGAACACAGGGACACATCATTTGTGTCCATGTGGATTTGGTAGCAGGTGAGATTGTGGACATAAATCTCTGACCACCGATCTTGTTAATCAGCTGAGGGCAGGATGGACAGGTTTGGTCGGCTGTCATCAATGCAGTGGTGGTGGCACAATCCCAGTGTGTAGGACTGTGGTGTGTATGGTTGGGTAGGGTTGCTGACTTTTGACTTTTGTGAAAAAAAGAGAAAAAAGTGAGGTAGGGTACAAGAAGAAAGAGGAAGAAGTAAAGGGGAAGATAGACCTAAGAAAGGGGGAAAAAGTGAATAGAGGCAAGTAAAAAGGAGAATTGATTGTGGTGATGATTGTATAACTCTTCTTGATGTGACTGAACTATTGAACTGTATGACAGGTGGATTATATGCCAATAAATGTAGGCAAGTCAAAAGGTAAAGAAAAGAAGCAAAGCAACGCAGAATGCAGCACCGTCTTTTCACAAGCTGCCCGACCATACTGCGGAGCGAGTGCTGTGTTCGCTCATGAGAGTGCATACTGCTGTACATGGAGTGTCAGGAGTGGGCGCCAGGTTCCCTTGCTCTGCAGGAGCCATAGAAAGGGGGAGAAGGGAGAGGAAGGAAAAATTGAGGTGGGGCAAGCAGAAGTTAGAATTGAAAAGAAAGAGAAAAAGGAAAACAAAGCTCAGCACACGTTAGCGGCCAAACCCAAGTGCAGGAGGAATGAGGAGCTCATCCTGCGGGGGAAGAAGAGGGGGAGCGGGGGCACCGCTCGCTCTATTGGTTGGGGCAGACGCTTTGCAGAACCACAATAAAGGGGTGGGTGATACAGAGGAGGAGGAAGAAAAGAAAATGGAAAAACAAGGGCAAGAGGGAAAAGCTAAGAATGAAAAAAGGAAAAAAAACTTTTGAAAAGAGTAAAGTACTAGTAAAAGGGTTAGCTGCTAAACAGAGAACTGGCAGTGGGTTTTTTGGTTTCTGTTTTAGACAGCTGTGAGGTGGAGGCGTAGGCAGTGCACAGAAAGTTGTGTAAGGTAAGGGGAGAGGTTGGACCGGTCTTGCTGACCACCAGGTAGACATCGGTGCAGCTCTGGGAAAATGGAAGTTTTAGCTTATTAGAATGTTGCACATGGGGCTGAGCCTCAGTGGTGTAAGTGGTTGAGCATGGGGACTTTGGCCCGCGGGCCTGGCGGTTCTAATCCAGCGGCGGCTCTCAGGAGCAGCACTGGGTAGTGCCCACGACCACCAGAGGCAGTGATGCCCACAAAAACAAACAAACAAACAAAAAAGAATGTTGCACATGAATTCAAAATGGCCAAAATGTGCAGGTTGGCAGTTTATCCATAATTAGTCATTGTTTTTGTTTAGTCTCTTCCTTTAATCAGTATTTGATTTACTTTTTTATCTTATCCTTTGAAGCTCTGAGCTCTCAATTTGCCACTATCTGTTTCACTTGGTTTCCCGGGTCTTTGTTGTAGAAGGTCAGCTATGTAATCTGCCAACCGGAATCCTCTTGCTTTATCTTTAGGGCTTTCATTGGCTAATTTTCAGAAATAGGTTAATAGGTCTTTCTTTCTAGTCTTTCTTAGTCTGGAAGCACCATTGGAAATAAGCATCTTAGACATATGCGAGCCACCATCATAATACAAGCAGACAGACACAGGTGGTGAATAAGAGGGCATATGAATAAATGATAAGCCACCTGTGTCAGTCCGGGTTAACTACAGAAACAAAGCCAAGGACACTCATCTGTGTGTAAGAGAGAACTTTATATCAAAAAGTAATTTTGCATCAGTGAAAATTCTCAGCCTGGTCCAGATCAAGTTCACAAGTTCAATATTAACTCATGGATTCCTCTTCAGACTCATGCTGCAATGATGCCAAATACAGGAAGATCACCAGCCGGTTTGTGGAAAGTCCTGTGGATTCAATGGCAGCGCCGCCATCAGCGTAGCTCCACGTGGGTTACCAACAAGAATGTGTGGCAGAGAGAGAATGTGTGCTGCCTCCAGGGAGGAAGAGAGGCATAAGGACGTCATGTCCATAAGGAGGCATCAGGCTATGACCTGATTGGCAGGCTAGCCTCCACCCCTTCATTTTTACTTATCAAGTTGACATGAAATTACATAACCACCATACCACCTGTTCAATGTGAGGTGGTTGTGCTGTGATTGCTGTGTGATATGTGAGTTTTACCCAATTTCCCCCCTATTCCAATCCCCACCCTATATAGAGAGCTGGATATTGAAATTCTATTTATTGAATAATCTCTTGTTTCTCTATTGACATGCTAAGGCATCTCTGGAATAAATGATAGTTTCATGTATGTGGAGGTTTCTGGATTTTGGTCAGCTTTTTAATTAAAGGCCTTGATTATTTTTAGTACTTTAATCTTGCATGTAAATTTGAGTTTTGTTTTTAAAATCCCTTTTGACAATTATAATGGTGATGCCTGAAATCTGTGGATCAATGTGGAGAGAATGCATTCACATAAGATGTCTCTTCAGGGAAGCAACAAAGCCCATGTGGAAGAAGCACCTGAGCCTATGAGATCATGAGGGGTCAACATGAATAGGTATCAGAAGTTCAAAGACAAGCATTCAAATTGAAGTGAAGGAGCTTGGACAACCTGGAGACCCAAAATCTACCCGCAAGGCCATTGGACAAGCCCTCGCAGAGGGGCCGACCGGGTGAGGTGGGATGAGGAATTCAGGCTTTGGGATAGCACTGATGACACACATAACTATCCTTGGGTTCTTTAATATTTATTTTCTTACTATTTTTAAAATCAATTATTGGGGGCTCAGGCAACTCTTCATCATACTCTATCCACCCATTTGTCTAGCACATTTGTGTATATGTTGCCATCATCATTTTTGAAACATTTTCTTTCTACTTAAGCCCTGCAAGACATTCCTGTGTTGACAAAGCACAGAGAACTATGTTGATGACCGCCAGGGCCTTGGAGTTGGAGGAGCCATGTGGAGGCCCATGCCAGCGCTAAGATGCCCTGGATCCACAAAACTGTCCACCCAGGGGCTTGTGATCTTCCTGCACTTGCCATCATTGCATGTGTTGGGTGAGTCTAAAGAAGGATTTACAGACTAGTACTGGGATAGGGGCTAATATCTAACATACAGACTTGACCTGGACTGGGCTGGAATGTTTTCTTAATGTGTAATTTCTCTTTGATATAAAGTGCTCTCTTAGACACATATGAGTGTTTCTGGATTAGTTTCTCTAGTCTACCTGAACTAACTCAGTAAGTCTTCAGACGTCTTCAGTAGAATTTGAATTTGCCAGCCCCCACAACCTTGTAAGCCAGCAGACCCCTGGAGCCTGTCTCCTGACCTGCAGATTTGGGAAGGGTTAGCCCCTCCAACTGTGAGCCACCAGATAGCTTCAACTGTCTCTTAAGCTATGAATTTGGGACTTGCCAGCCTCCACAACTGCATGAACCATTTCCTCACAATTGTCTGAGCCATTTCTGTGAAGTAAATCTCTACATATTTCTATCTATTTATCTGGTTTTGTTCCAGATGAAGATACAAGAATATGAATATTTTATTGCCCTAAAAATACTTTATGATCTGCCCACTCCTCCCTTCCCCCTTCCCTGAACCTTTGGCAACCGTTGATTTGTTTACTACCTCTACAGTTTTCTCTTCTCCTGAGCGTCATGTTCCAACGGGAACCATGCAGTATGCTGTTTCAGATCACTTTTTTCACTTACCATCAATTGCTCTTGGGTTGATCCCAACTCCTGAAGACGCGTGTGTATCAGAGCAGAATCTACGCTGTAAGCTTGCCAGTGGTTGGTTGAATGTCGATTAACAGGCCTTTCTTGTAACTCAAACATTTCATTAGCAGTTGAGTATGTTAATTATTTTGCAACATCCAAGCACTCTATTCTTTCACATTGCAACATATATTTAAGGCTCTTCCATGTCTTTCCAAAACAAGTAATGCACCTAGCTGAGCATAAAACAGCCCTGGGGGCTGAGCCCCGGTGTTGGAGTGGTTGTGTGCGAGACTGCGGCCCACAGGGTTGGCGGTTCAAATCCAGCAGCGGCTTTCCAGGAGCAAGGCTGGGCCTCCAACTCCCACCAGAGGGCAGTGGTGCCCCCCCACACATACAAAAAAAAACAGCACCCGATCATTACAAAGGTCTCCTTTCACATGCTTCTTGCTCACAGACTCAGGGACCATGGGAAAGTACTCAACTGAAAATGGCCATTCCAGCCACTACAGGGAAGCAAAGAAAAACGCATGAAAGGAACACTGGAACAGGAATGTGAACCCAGAGTTTGGAGCCAAGGGATAGAACCCAGAGTTGACCTGACAGCATGCAAGAAGGTTCGAGACCGGAGAGGGCACAGGGGCACATGTGCGTGCTGCCCTCTAACTGGCAAGAGAACACCCGAGAGAGAGAGAGAGAGGCTTGTCCTCAGCCTGCCTTTTCCCCCTCCTATCCCTGCTGCTGAGGGGCGGGAGGAGGGGGTGGTGGTACGGGACGTGGTGGAGGTATTGGACGTTCTGACTTGCTGAATTTAGGCAAACCTTGGGTGGCCTGGATCTGCACAGAGCCAGTTTGGGTTTTCCCACAAGTGTCTCATTGGGGTGCCTGATTTCCCTGCAACCCCATTATTGTGGCCTCGAGGGCTGATTTCTGCTAGCGCAGGCTGTTGGGGAAAGCAACCCCCTTTGTCTTAATCAAGCTACCTGTCAGTTATACCTCTTTGGGGGAAATATTTCACCTTAACAGGAATTGTCTTGGTTACCCACAATCCTTATTGTCTTTGTTAAGTTACCTTTCTCAGTTCCCGCATCCTTTAGCAAAGTGCCCCGGTTCCCAGGCTCTTTTCCCTGGATTCAACTCGGGATTGCACCCACTGTCTGTCCTTCCTCGACAGAAAGGTCCACTGTCACCAAGTTCTCCTACAACCTGCTCTCTCATGGTGTGGTTGGCAAGTGATAGGACTGCCTCTTTTCTCCCCAGTTCTACTCTCTCATTAGGAAAAAGAACCCACGGTATCTAAGCAACCGGTCTAGTCAGAATGGGCTGACGGATTGATAGCATCATAGAATTCTTGCACCCCAGGCAACGCCTCCATCTTTTTGCCCTTTGGACAAACCAGCCCCTAAGTCATCTGGGGAGATGGAGGGCTAACTTCTTCCTAAGATTTACTAGGCAAGACCAGCAACCACACAAGGTACACTGCCCTCAGAGGATCCCACCAGCCACTCCTCTTAGAGCCTCTGTAGCTGTCTTTTCTGGCCCACTGGATCATTTCTCTCCATAATGTTTTGACCAGAAATAGCTGATGATGCAAGAACTAGTTTAAGAAGAAAAGGCAGTATGTGTGTATGGACATGTATAGATATAGTATGTGTTTGGTAATTGTAATAGAATATTGTAATAGGAACAAGATAAAGATACAGTTCTGACCAAATCCTACATCCTTAAATCAGGAACTCTCAACGGCGTGTCGCTGTGTGCCATGTGCCCCTCGGGCAATCAAGTGAAACCTTGAACCCTTTCTCGGAAGAGTGTTTTTAACTGCATACGGCACACAGGACAGAAAACGAAACCACTGGTGAAGAGTTTATTATTTAAGTTTGCCAGTGGCGATAGAGTGACAGTGAGCAGTCCCAGTGCTCAGCTGCGAGTGGGGCGGTCGGCAGCATGAAGCCATCATTCGCGCTGCAGAGAAAAGATCTGGCAATCTGCTCCCAGAAAGATGGCACCCTAGGAAGCTCGGTGTGGCAGTTCTACGGTTCTCCACTGTCATGTTGGGTCGTTATGAGTTAAATTTGACTAGACAGCACAATGGCACCCAGCAATAACGTGTAACATCTATTTTGATAACTAGCAGTAATGCGCGTGCTTCTTTGTTAATGCATTATATAACACATATAGCAGCAGGGACCAAATAATCAAAGTGCTATGAAAATGAGTATAATTAGCATTTTGAAACCTTTGCAATATACGAAAATATCTGTAATTTCTACCAGTAATGCAGTCACAGGTGCTGCTAACACTCCATTGGCTTGTTGTCCACATTCATATTTGGAAATAGAGCGATACCTCTGTTGAACTCAATTTGTCCCAAATTTGTGTTTGAATACCAAAAAGTTTGAGAACGTATTTTTTCCATAAGAAATAAAGGGAAACTAAGTCATTGGTCTTGAGGTCCAAAAGTTACACTTATAAATTCATTTTTCTGGGACTAACACACAAAGCTAACAGTGTTAGGTTGTGGACACACCCTCCGAAACATCTAAACCCAATAAATACAGGGCACTAAGTAACAAAACAGTAAATGAAGCTAACTTTTTTTCATTATGTTTTGTTGTAAGTTTGGGGTTTTTTGAACGTGAAGCTAGCATGGGCTCCACTTCAAAATCCTCACTCTGGTTCCCACACTACAGAGTGAGTCTGTCTGTCATCAGCGTGTGGCCTGTTAGTGCCCGTTCTTCTCTCTTAATGAAGATCCTTTGGGCAATTTCCGCCCCCCCCTCCCCCCCAAAAAAAAGTCTGGTTTCGTCGCACGAACCTTTACTGGGGAACCCTGAGCCCCCAACTTTCAGCAAACTCAGCCACGGGTTGATGGACTTGCTTGACTTGCGCTCGTCCCTCCCCTGGGCCGCACGGCACCGTGTGGGCCTGTGCTATTTTGAACCCTGCAAACCTGTCCCGACTGGCTGTGAGCACTTTGCGCTGCTCTGTGTTCCTGCCCACACCATTCCCCAATAAATCACTGCGGAAGCTTCGAGCCTTCTAGAACATCACCGTCTCAGACAAGCTATCTCCATTGTATTTTCTGATTTATCCAAATGAAGGTTGCTCTGCAACCTCTTTGATGGTCTGGGTTTTTGGTTGTGCGGTTAACAATCTCACGCTTTCATTACATTAGCCGCTTGAATCACTCTTTTTAAAAAAAGCTGATGTCGACCTAATCACGTTGTATTTGGCTGCCAAATCAGACAAGCCGCAACCTGATTCACGTTTTGCAGTGATTTCTTGCTTTAATTTCTATCATGGTTCTCACAGTTCTCCCCTTAGATTTACTGCTGGTATCTTTTCTTTAGAGCCATTGTTATAATGTATTGTGCAAATAAGGCATTTTTCAAAATCACAATGATGAGTGTTTTAATGCACCAACAATAACGCTATAAGTTGAGCAAGAAAGAGTGTTGTTCAGACTGAACCATCAGAGATTTGCTGAGACCTCTGAGAGTCCCTCTCTCTCCTTCACCTTCCTGCTGAAAAGCCACACTCAGGAGAGTTGGGGCAGCCACCTAGAGAGGTGTGTCAGTCCTGAGATGCTTCCTCTGTCATTGGATCCACAAGATTTTGCACCATCCTGTTATCTCCCAATATTTTGCATCATTGCATGTGACTGCATGATTCTGAAGAGGTATTTATGGACTAGTATTGGACTTACAAGCTAATATCGGACTTAAGGACTCGATCTGGACTGGACTGGAATGCTTTCTCAATATGCAATTGCACTTGGATATAAAGTTCTCTCTTATACCTATATGAGTATCCTTGGATGTGTGTCTCTAGTCAACCTGGTCTAACACAGATGACTACTTGCTTGAAAACAAACATCAAGGCACCAGACATTTTTCTTTTGGATGGCTGGGCACCATCTAGTTTCTTTGCCAAACTTCGCGATCGCACCCATATCGCCAGTGATCCCTTCATGAGAGTGTGTATTAAACAGCACCGTTGAGAGTTGTCATTTTTGCAAATACCTTGTCAGTTTCTTCTTTTGTGGTGGGTCTGTTCAAATTTTCTGCCTCACATTGTATTGGTTTGGGTAGGGAGTGTCTTTCTAGAAGTGTGTTTATTTCTTCTTGGTCTTCAGATTTGTTGGAGTGCAGTTCTTCCTACTAGTCTGTGGCTGTTCCTCTTACTTGGGGGGATGCTGTGACATCATCTATTTCATTTCCTATTTGTGTTATTTACATCTTCTTTCCAAACAAGCTTGCCAGTAACTTTTTGATTTTACTAATCTGTTCAAGAAAGTAACTTCTAGCCTTGTTTCTTTCTTTTGCCTTTCTGTTTCATCTTATTTCTGCTCAAACATTGACTATTTCCTGAATTCTGATGGATTTAGGCGCTTTTGGGCTGCTTTTTTTTAATTCTAAAATTGTTGGAGATATTAGGCTAAGGTGTGAATTTTGGCTCTTATTTTTTACTAGAGGGGCATTTATTGCTCTCAGTTGTCTTCTGTGGACTGTTTGCATTATGTGCTGTGTTTTTATATCATTTGATTCAAGGAACTTTTTGCAGTTTTTATCTCTTAAGCAGTTTTATTGTCATTCCACCCCCATGCCATACGATTCAATAATTCAACCTTTCCAAGAAGAGTTGTACAATCTGTACTGCAATCAATTTTAGGACATTTTCTTTTTCCCAGTATTCATTGCTATTCATGTATTTTTTTTTCAATTTTGGCAAAAATATACACAACGAAACATTCACCAACCCAACAACTTCCACATGTATAATTCAGGGCATTGATTATATGCGTCATGTTGTACAACCATTATTGATATCCCTTTTCTAACTGTTCCCCACCATCAAAATGAACTCAATGTCCCCCAAGTAAGAACTCTTCTTTCTTCACCTACGGTAACCTAGGACATTTGGTTTCTTCTTTTCTCCGTTGAGTAGTTTTCTTGATATAATATTCACATATCATACACTTCCATAGTTAAGCTGCTTCTTGAAAGAGCTGCATATGTATCATCACAATCAACTCTAATGCTCCCTCCCCGTCCCGCATTCACTGATTGTCCCCCAATTCCTCTCCCCACTTGCTTCTCAATCCCCCCATTTCCTAACAAGCCACCACATCAGTTATCGTCTCTATGCTATCACTCCTGTGCTTCCTAAACTATAAGAACTAACGATAAAAAAAACAGAATCAAGAAAACAATAAAAATAATATAAAGAGAAAAACAAAGAGCCAGGAAAAAAAGACCAAAAATATTTTTAAAGCCAGAGAAGAAATTTCTGTATTGGAACAATTGAGAAATATTTGAGCATAGAGAAAATTCAGACTGGGTCAAGAAAGAGGTGCACTGACCAAGCGTCACTCCACACCATGGTTCAAGCCACTGTAGTCGAGTTTATACTGATCTCTGTCTAATAGTGAAGTGCTTCAAGTTCCCCACCTAGAACTTGGAAGGATCGGCCAGAGGCCCAGTCCAATCAGACATTCTGCAGATGGATCTGGCGCTCCCACCATTCGCCATAGCCTTCTACAAATTGGATGTTCACGATTTAAGGTCTCAAACTTTTTTCTCTTCAGCATCTTTGGATTTTGTTATAGTCATCTTTGAATCACATGGCTGCTTGCTCGAATACAAGCCTTTAAGACCCCAGACACCATTTCAATTGATAACCAGACACCATCTGCTTTCTTCTCTACATTTGCTGCAGCACACTTATCTTCAGTGATCTCTTACTGATGGTGAGTATCACAGTAGGGCCATGTTATAAGAACTAACACTCAAGTTCTTCCTCAAGGCAAGAACACTTTGTTCTACTAAATTGGCATTTCATGATGCTCACCTTCCCGACAATCGCTGAAGACATATGGGTACATAAACAAATGTGGTGAAGAAAGCCGATGGTGCCTGACTATCAAAATATATAGTGCCTGGGGTCTTAAGGGCTTGGTAAATAAGCAGTCATGTAGCTGAGAAACCACAGGGCTGTGTGACCATGAGATGTGGAAGGGATCAGGTATCAGGCATCAAAGAACTAAAAATTATATCATTATAAATGAGAGGGAGTACAGGACAACAGAGAAATGGGTGAACGAAGACATCAGACAGTATAAGACATAACAAAATAATAATAATTTATAAATTATCAAGGGTTTATGAGGGTTGGGGGAGCGGGGAGGGAGGCGAAAAATGAGGAGCTGATACCAAGGCCTTAAGTAGAAAGCAAATGTTTTGAGAACGATGAGGACAACAAATGTACAAATGTGCTTGACATAAAATGCATGGATGTTTGGATTGTGATGAGTTGTATGAGCCCCCAGTAAAATGATTAAAAAAACCTAACTGATCTTGGATTAGGGCTAGAATTACAGGGGAGCCAGAATCCATCTGCATGTCCCTTGGTTATGAACTACTCTGGTTTACTTTGGCAGTCAAATTATAACAAAAACAAAATCAGAACCAACAAAATCAACAAATCTAAAACGAAAACAAACAAAACCTACTCCCTCTCCTGGAAAAAAAAATTAGAAGAAACAAAAAAGATAAACATCTATAGATTTTTTATTTCTTATGTGATCTATTTATCTAAATAAATATAAAATTATTTTTTTAAAAAGATAAACATCACCAAGCATCCCCTGGGGTATAAGGCAATCCATTGGCAGCATCAGTAATTTATCCAACGACATTGAATGTAAGGTGCTGGTGAGATGAGGAGTGTGTGTGACTATGGCCCAACGGTGAGCTGCAATCCTGAGCTGTTGCTTTGTACAGATTGACTTCTCAAGCGATTGAGCATAGAGATTGGTGCTGGGGGAAATTTCCTGCATAATCTCTTATCAGGAAAGATCCTTGATTCTTGGACCAAAACCTGTTAATACGAATGCAGGAGGAGCATTGAGGCACCAGATATAGGATGGTTCTGGGT
>PVJH01027294.1:0-28843 GCA_004026705.1 Nesogale talazaci | reverse complement strand
GAGCAAAGGCTGGGCCTCCTACTCCCACCACCTGAGGGAAGTGATGCCAAAAAAAGAAAGAAAGAAATGCGGGGAGGGGACTCAAGCCTCAAGTAGCAATATTGAAAGATTCTGGGGAAAAAAATATTGAACAACATGGGAAATATCAAGAGAAGACAAAAGGGCTACAGAAAGTCACACTACCAAAAATAATGCTCCACATTCAACCATTTCAGGAAGTACCATGATCAAGGACTAAAGATATTAAAGGGAGAACCTCAAGTGGATTTGAAAGTGTTGATGAAAATCAAATTTGCCCACTGAAACTGCAACTCGGGGAGAGAGACATGCCTGACCAGAGCACAGGAGAACAAATGAAGGGGGAGGAAGAGAGAGTGGAGTGCCTCCTGGTTCATTGAGCCTTGAGGTCATTATCCCCACTCAGAACAGCCAAAGCTCAGAGGGGGCCATGTGGCCGGCTCCGCTATGAAACATGGTACCCCTCACTGACCCAAGACCCTCCGGGGACAACAATGGAGAAACAGGGTCGGGATTGCACCCAGCCTGACCCCACCAAACCGAGGCAAAACACTAAGGGCATGCAGCAGAGTAGCAAGGGGATTAGAGCATGGAGTGCCCTACGAGGTGCCAAGGATAGACTTTGGGACCAGGATGTGGCACCCCATTGGACGCATCCAGGAGGTCCTCCTGGAGATTAACCAACAGACCTTGAACTATTTACAGGTTTTTATTTTGTTATTATTTTTAATTTTTTTTTACTTATATATTTTTCTGGACTTATGGTTTTTGTTGCTGTCATTGTTTTGTTTACTTTGGTCACTTCATTTTATGATGTCTTGGATTTTTGTACATATTATTATCTCTGCAGGTCTATCTAGATAAGATAGGCTGGATGAAATGTCTGGAGGAGAAGACAATGGGACTGATGGCTCCAGAGGGACATGGGAGAAGGGAAAGTGGGGGAAAGGAGGTGATGTTGACCAACTCAGGGATAAGGGAACAATAAGTGATTCAAAATCAGTGACAAGGTGGGTGTGAGAGGCCTGATAGGGATTAATCAAAAGTAATGTAACAGAGAGAAATTACTTAAACCCAAATTTAGGTTGAGCATGATAGTTGGGTAAGAGGGAAGTAAAAGGAAATAGGAAAAAGAATTGGGGGGGGGGTTTAAAAGTCATTTATAGAGGTCTAAATACAGGCAAGTATATAGGTAAATATATTTTATATGGTGATGGGGAAATAGATCTACATGGATATACTGATAGGGTTAGTATTGAGGGAGCAGATGGACATTGAACCTTCACTCAAGTACTTCCTCAATGCAAGAACACTTTGTTCTATTAAATTGACATTCCATGATGTTCACTTTCCCAACACAATCACTGAAGAGAAATCTGTGTATAAGCAAAAGTGGTGAAGAAAGTTGACAGTGCCTGGCTATCAAAAGATAAAGCATCTGGGATTTTAAAGGCTTGAAAGTAAACAAGCGGCCTGCTAGCTCAGGAGCAGCAAAACCAACATGGACGAAGCACACCAGCCTGTGTGATCACAAGGTGTCAAAGGGATCAAATATCAGGCATCAAAGAACTAAAAATTATATCATTATAAAAGAGGGGGAGTACAGATTGGGGCCCCAAAGCCCATGGGCAGCTGAAATGACATTCCCTTACAGAAGGGTCATGAGGAGGAGATAAGCCAATGAGGGTGCTGTGTAGCAACAATAAAATATGTAACTTTCCTCCAGTTCTTAAATGCTTCCTCCCCCCATACACACACTATCATGATCCCAGTTCTACCTTACAAATCTGACTAGACCAGGGAATGTCCATTGGTACAGATAGGAGCCAGAAAAATGGGAAATTCAGGGATGACGATCCCTTCAGGACCAGTGGTGAGAGTGGTGATACTGGGAGGGTGGAGAGAAGGTGGAGTAGAAAGGGGGAACCAATCATAGGGATCTACATATAACCTCCTCCCTGGGGTACAGACAACAGGGAAGTGGGTGAAGGAACACATTGGACAGTGTACAATATGACAAAATAATGATAATTTATAAATTATCAAGGGTTCATGAGGAAAGGGAAAAGGAAGTAAGGAGGGAGGGGAAATATGAGGAGCTCCTACCAAGTAGCAGGAGGATGTTTTGGAATGATGATGGCAACAAATATATAAATGTGATTTGCGTACAATAGATGTATGTATTTTGATTGTGATGAGAGTTGGATGAGTCCCCAATAAAATGATTTAAAAACAATGAAGAAAATCAAATCTTCCAGGAAGTCATGAACTATCCTTTGAACTATTTCAACAAACAGATGCAGAGTTTGGAAGAACGCACTCAGTTTGGGTGAGACTGCTGAAAGAGAGCTACTGTTTGACTGAGCAGAAGCGATCCTTAATTGTGCACCGTTCTGAAGAAAGATATTCTAACAGAAGGGCATTGCTAACTGATAGCATTAATATTGTGCACAGTAGAGTTCCGATGCAGGTGGCTCAAGTGTTGTAGTTGTACATTCACAGGATCTCTCCAGAAACTTACGGAGAACTGGGTTCAGAAGGGAAACAATGAAGCTTATCATTGCAGGCATTGACTAGATATTGACTGAAAGTATAGAATTCCAGAAAGACGCTCACCTGTGCTTTATTTATCATGCAAAGGTGGCCATTTGCTTGCATCATAAAAAATTGTGGGTTTGATTATATGGAATGAGAATCTCAAAGCATCTCATTGTGTCCACGTAGAATCTGTACCTAGACCAAGATAGAGTTGTTCACATAAAACAAGGGGGGTGCTACATGGTTTAAGTCTACATGACACTTACCATATTCAATCTCTATGCTGAGCTACAATCAGAGACCCTGTACTATATGAATAAGAATAAACCATCAGGATAAGAAGAAGGCTCATTCAAAACCTGCAATATACTACTGCCACAACTTGCATGCTGAAAGCAAAGAGAGCTTGAAATGCTTTGTGGTAGTCATTGATCTGTGTCAATTTCAACACCTAGAAGTGTAGGGGTGGAGTCTAGCCTGTCAATCTGTGTGGGCATGACTTTCTCCTGAGAATTCTGGGAAGTCTCACAGTGAGTTAGACAGGGTTCTGTAGAGAAACAAAACCAGGACACTAGTAATTCTCTTTATATATTTATATAGATAGAAGGATATATAAGATAAGAAACAGTTAACTATAAAGCTGTACAAATTGCTCAGTGCAAGTCACTTGTGTAAGACAGCTAGTAGAATGGCAGTTCTTTGAGTCTTAAGGGCCACCGAGTAATCCTCTGTAGAGCAATTCAGGCTGTCTGTCTACAAGCAACAAACAGAAAAGCAGGTCGCCAACAGTCAGTCAGATGACAGAGTCCAACAGTCCCCAGCTCAAGAGATGTATATCCCAGGAGCGTGGTGAAGTAGGGCTTGAAGGAACCTCAACTCACAGCTACACAGTCCAGGATTAAGGCAGCTGGCTGGTCCAAAGATCCAAAAGCAAGAGAGGGCAAGGGCAGGGCTCGCCAGAGCCTTTTCTATCTCTCCCCTTTAATTGCTCTCATGTGTTCATTGGCTATGTTGTCACAACAGACCTACCTATCTTCTTTGGTCATGTTGGCACAGCAAGCTTACCCATCACATGCGGTATTTCCCAATGGGAGGAAAGAGACTTGACTCAGTCCCTGGGAGACACTTGACTGACAAGACAAGATGGCAGCATAGACCCTGGGTCCTAGGAACTGGAGGAGCCAGAGGAGAAGCCACACAGGCTTACCCTGATGGAATGAGGCCTGTGAAGCTGGAAAAGCCACAAAGAGACCCCTGCCAGCACTGAAATGCTTCTACCATCAATGGATACTGCTGATGGACCTTGGACCCTGGAAACAAGGAGTCATGGGGGGACCCCTGCCACCACCGGGATCCGTCTACTGGCACTGAATACACAAGACTCTGCATCCATTGGTCTATGCTTGTCCTGGTGTCATTGCACGTGCTTCATGAGTAGAAAAGAGGTTTATAGACTAGTATCAGGCATATGGGCTAATATTGGACTTATGGATTTAGACTGGACTGGGTTGGGATGCTTTCTCAATGTTCCATTCCTCTTGAAGATAAACCTTTCTCTTATATCCATATGAGTGCTTATGAATTTGTTTCTCCAGCCTACCCAGACTAACACACACTTGGTGATGACTATTAAAGACTACAGCCTTAATGATGACTTACACCTCAATCTGAAGAAGACAAGACTCCTCACAACTGGAATGATAGACAGCATTGCAATAAGCAAAGAAAACACTGAAGGGAAGGACTTCATTACCTTGGATCCACAACCAACACTCATGAAAACAGCAATTGAGAAACCAATTGCCATACTGTATTGGGCATGTCGACTGCAAAGTGTAAAATGTGAAAGAACAAAGATGCCACTGGGAGGACCAAGTGACACTTGAGCCCAGGGCTCGCTGCCTCTTATGCATGCAAAAATTGGGAAATGAATCCAGAGACTGGAGAGGATACTAAGTGTTTGCTCTTTGAAGCTGCTAAGTTTTAGGGCATTTGTTCCCAGCAATAGATAACCAATGCAGGCAACTTCACTAGCTAAAGGTCAGCTTTTCTGGCATCTCTATTAACAGACTCTTATGCTACAAATGAACCTGTGCAATGCAGAAGTGGTCTTCTGGCTTCTGTCACAAGAATACTCTCTGCTCCAGTCGCCTCCACTCCAAAGACCTTTATCCTATTCAGATCATTTGCTCAACATCAAGTGGCGTGTATGGTTGCACGCCCTGAGACACAGAGGCCAGGAGCAAGTGGCATATTCCAGGTCGCAGGACGAGTCAGACGCTAAGCTGACAATGAACATTGTGTCCAGCACCCTATTTATGCCTTTCTGCACTCACCAAGTTGGTGACCGTTGACGACCCACTACGTACTGCACTCTGTACCAGTGCTTTCCCTACCGAGGTGCTGTGCTTAGTGAGGAACTTCAGTCAAACTTCTGTTCCTCTTAGTGAGGAACCTCTGTTCCAAGGACTTAGGGGAGAGGCTGTTCTGCTCCAACCCCAGACTGGTTGTGCATTTCCACTCTGTTTTACAGTTACTGTGTGCCAACCAGCTGAATCAAACCCAGAGGGACCCTAGAGGACGAAGCCTGCTGGTCTTTAAAGGTTTATCCTGATGGCCATCTTTGCCAGAGCTGACCATCACACGTTTCTCCCCGGCCAGTGGGCAAGTTGGAACCACTGACTTGGTGGTCAGCAAGCAAGCCTCATCATTTCATCTCGAGGGCTCCTTTCCTGACTTTAGGGGGACACAGAAGACTAGCTCACACAGGCAGAGGGAGCTGGGCAGATGTCCTGGATTCTCTGAGAGTCCCCAATGTTGGCAGGCTCAGCAAGTTCCCTACCCACTTACTGGAGTGTGTTAAGTCTTAGTCTGGGAACACCCCAGCTGGGCGAGGGAGGCCCTCGCATCCCACTCAGCTAATCTCTCTAAGCGCCCCAGACATTGAGGGCCAAACCTGGCCTCTAATGCCCTTACTTAAGGGGTCAGGAATGGTAGACTTGCTGCTGGCACTGCTGGCAGTTTCCTTCTCATCAGGCGGGGAGCGGGGAGTAGAAAATACTTCTCTTAGTGAAGTGTCCACTCCAGACAACACCCCTCCACCACCACCACCACCCCCCCACACACACACACACTGCCATAGGCACAGGTACCAGAGATATGGGCTATCATGGCCCCTGCCAGCACCAAATGGAGCAGAGTCATTGGGCCCAATGGGGCTGGGGAAATAAACATTTAGTGACAACACGAGGAGCTGGGCAGTCTACTAAGACATGAGGTTTCTTCTGACCTCTTCCTGCACACATGGAAGCCACCTGCTAGGCTTGACATTGGTTGGTGTCTTCTGCTTTAGTGGGTAAGAGGGATAGATGCTCGTTGGACTCACAGGTAGGCTGGGGGGAGAGGGTGGGGCTTAGCATCTCAGGGTATTCAAACCAAGGGAGAAAGATAAGGCTGGCTGTTCCTGTAAGGATTGACAGTCACGGAAACCCTGCGTGAGGTCGCTATGAGTCAGAATCAACTGGGTAGCAATGTGTTTGCTTTGGTTTATTCCTGAGGAGACCAATCAAACTGCCATTGACATGCCTTTGACTCACAGAGATCCTAGAGGATGGAGCAGAACTGTCCTCCCGGGAGGGTTCTGAGACGGGAAAGCTTGATGGGAGCAGACAGATCCTCTTTCTCTCACGATGGTGGTTCTGAACCACTGATCTTGCATGATTCACACCCCAATGGACCACGCACAATACCACCAGGAGGGAGGCGAATTTCAATCATCGTGATGCAGGGAGAGGAGAGGGGAACTTAGTCCTTTGCGGGTACTGAGTCTCTGAGAGGGTGATGGGAGAAAAGACAAGCAAACAAGTATAGACATTGGTTGGCATGATGCATGTTATCCCCTCCCAGAATCACATATAAAGTCCATTCAAACAGTGTGCAGAACGGTGGGTTTTCAATGGCTGTTTCCTTAGAATTAGATCACCAGGCCTTTCTTCTGAGGCTCTCTGGGTGAACTGGAGTCGCTACCTGAGGGCATTAACACCACATTAAGGTTGAACCTCTCTAGATACATACTACTGATGAAGGCGAGAACTCATGAATCACACCATCCTTCCACATACCCTCAGTGCAGGAGAGATGAGGTTCATCCCAATTTAAAGACAAGGAAACTGAGACTCCACAATGTGAAGAGACTTGTCTAGAGTTCTTCAATCCCAGACAGGACTCCGTCTCTCTGACTCCACAGGCTGTTCTTGGAAAACTGCTTGTTTGCGGCTCTAAGAAAGCAGGGGTCCCCTGAGGACATTCTCCCTAGGGTGCTGCCCTTCCCTCCATCCAATGTGATTCAGTGAGGCAGCTGTGTTGGAGG
Source organism: Nesogale talazaci (assembly GCA_004026705.1). Taxonomy (NCBI): domain Eukaryota; kingdom Metazoa; phylum Chordata; class Mammalia; order Afrosoricida; family Tenrecidae; genus Nesogale; species Nesogale talazaci. The sequence goes on along the minus strand of PVJH01027294.1, from coordinate 21,918 downwards.
GTCCTGTTTCAGGCACTTGTGTCTCTGGCTGAGTCAGCAGCAGAAAGGCAGCCCCTAATGAGATGGGCATTGAGTGGGGAAAGCAAAGCCCCGGCCAGCCCTGTGGAGACCCTGGCACCACTCTCCCCAGCCTGAGTAGCTGGGCCAGGCTCCTGTCTGTTAGCTGGGAGATTTATGGAGCGGCTGCAGGGAGAGTCAGACAAGATCGCCTTGTCTTCCCAGGGAGGTTGGCAGGAGGGCTCTGCTGTGGCAGACTCTGTTGGCAGCTAGGGATGGCAAGGTTAGTGGCAGGGTCTCTGGTCTGCCGGCATGGTGGTGCTGGCTCCAGGAGAGTAGGTCTTGCTGGCATCCTGAAATGGAGGGGTGATTCATGGTTGTTATATCATCATGTTTTAGCGTGTGGTTCTCTTCTAGGCATTCTGCTGTGGATGTTATTTAATATCAGTGAAGGGATAGGCCGGTTCCAGGCACAGCTCAGGGTACAGAAAGCCCCGTTAATGCCCCCTGAGGATCCTGGCATCATCTCCCAATTGGGCAGGCTCAGAGATGGCCTCGGCTTCACTCTGCACACACGGACTACCTCAAAACACATATGCAAACAACAACGATCACAAAAACCCAATTGTCATTGAGTGGATCCTGACTCCTGACAACCCCATGGGTGTCAGAGTGACACCGAGTTCTGTGAGGTCGCAATAACTGACTTTTTCCAGAGGTAAATCAGCAGACCTATTGTGTCAGGTCTCTCTAGGGGGACTCCAGTGACTAACCTTTCTGAGGGGATATCTGTTGACACCATTCAGAGGTTCCCCAAACTATTAAGCTCTCCTATAAAGGAGGCTCAAAGTAGTGGATTTACTTTCACTAGGCCAGCCAATTAACAAGAACTTGAGACTTTCCTACACACCTCTATTTTCTCATCCACAAAATGCATATGTTGCTAATATTTATCTCATGGTAAGTATTCATCATACTGTTGCCTGCAGATTCTTAATAGGACTCCAGGCAGGCAGCAAGAACCCAAGAAATGCCAGTTCGTTCTGTGATTCACTCTGTTTTAATCAAAACCAACTAAATAGACAAAAACAAGGCTAAGGTCTTTCCCAGGATTGGGTTGATAAAATGACTAACTTATTTATTCATCCCCAAACCCACTGTCATTGGGTTGATTTTGACTCATAAAGATCCCATTTAAGGTTTCTTAGACTGTAAATCTTTGCACACAGTCTAATATTTTTCCTTGGAGCAACTGGTGGATTTGAACTACCAATCCTGGCAGCCAGTCTAATCTCACAGCACCACAAAGGATGCTTAATGCATTCATTTGGTAACAAATATGGGCCCAGTAATGTGTTAGGCTCAGTCCCAAGGATGAGGGTTGAAGATCATGCAAGAGTCTTGATGGCTTTGACCTGGGAATTACAAAGGAAATAAAATCATTTTCATACAAAGCTCTAGGAGGGAGAGGAACAGGTGGTTGGTCAGCAAAATTAAGGAGTCAATCCTTCAGAGAACATTATTTGAGACCTAGTAGATGCATTTAGGTTAGCACAGCCAGTGGTATTTTCAATCACCTCACATACCTGCTCCAACTGGGCTATGTCTAAGGAAGACCACAGAGGACTTGATTCATTTAAAGGATGATGATTCATTTGAATGATGATTCTGGTGAAAACCAACAGACCTATCTTGGAGAAAGACAGTCAGAAGGCAATTGCAGGCACAGATGTAGTTTGGGCATCTTGTCAGAGAAGATCATCCCTTATAAAAGGACATCATGCTAGGTAAAGGAGAAGCGCCGTGGAGAAGAGGAAGACCCTCAGTGAAATACATGGACACAGTGGCTACAACCTGGGGCTCAAATATAGCAATGGGGGGGGGATGATTCCTTCTGTTGTACCTGGAACAGCTGGAAGTTGGCAGCAACTCAGTGACACTGAACTTAAACAGCAGGAGATGCATAGGTGTAAAATTGGTAATGAAAGTAAAGCATATGTATGGAAGTGGCATGTGAGTTAGATGAGAAGTCCGAGTTTCTGAGCTAAGAGAGCGCCATGTGCAAAAGTGCTGAGATAGGAAAAAAGTCTGCGTGTCCTAGAAACCTCACATCTTACAATTCACTTACATTCAACTCCCTCATGTTCCTGAAGCTGGCTGGTTCTGCTTCAGGGGGGATCTGGCTGATTCCTTGTGGTATCATTTAGGGTGTTGTCTCTGAATTGTTTCATAGCTGGATTTTGATTCTGAAGGCTCTTGTGGCTACAGGGCAGAGAAGAACAATAGTCTTCTTCACGTGAGACACTTGATCTCTGCATGACCCAACTGTTCTGTTCTTCTTTTTTTCCTCCTGGGACTTTGCTACTATTTCTTTTCTAAAGAGAAGAGTGTGCCCTCCCCATCCTGTCCTTGATGGTCGCCAATATATATTTGTCACACGTTCCAACCTAGGGAGCAGAGTCTCTTCTGATTCTGTACTTGCATGACCTAGCTTTTATGACACGAGATGGCTCCCTCGTGTGGGTGATGATGGGTGTCATCTGTCTCATGTGCCTATGTCGTCTTTCTCCTGGAGACTATCCAATGACAAGTGCAGGAACAAGTCGACCAAGCTGCAGGGTGATTTCAGGGACAGAGACCCAGGCTGCCCTCCCCCAGACATCCAAGAGTGTCCAACACCAAGCAAGCATCCTGGCCTGAACCAGTTGGGAATAATCTACCTCACCCTTCCCCTGCCATTAGCTGGCAATTCTCTAAAAAGGAAGTGCTTTCTCTTGCCAACTGGGCTATTAATTCTTACAAAATGTGGTCTGGATAGATAATGCAAGATTTGCGAATTCAATGTGCATGTGCGTATAATTCCATGATGTTATCAATGGCATTCATCAGGTGGGGTAACCATCATTCACTCTCATTGAGAAGTTGCTTTGCTTCTGTGGTTTTAGCACCAGTGTGGCATAGTGGTTGCCCATTGTACTGACCTGCATGCTGTTGGTTATTGTGACTGGCACTGCCACGAACACTGGTACACAATTGCCATCCAGCTGTGGTTAGGTGTCCTGCAGATAAATTCACTACATCATTTGATTTGTTACTCACTGCCTTTCTGATCATTGGTTGTAGATCCCCGTAAAATTAAATCCCTGACATGGTCAATATTTTCTTTTGTTATCATAATATTCGTCACTGTCCCAGTTGTATTTTTGTTTTCTTGACACCATACATCTCAGACAAATGGACAATGTTTGCTCACTCATCCCAACGCAGTTCTGTAGACCGAGGGACGTGACAATATTAGCATCTACACATTTAGAAATCCTATACCTTAACTCACCCCCAAAACAGCCTTCACCATCTACGTCTTTTCCTAATAAACATGTTAAGAATTGAGCTCATGTTTACACCTATTCCTCTGTCATTTTATAAAAGAAAATGCTTCCATAGAGTCGGTTCCAGCTCAAAGCTAATGTGTTAGTCTGGATAAACTAGAGAAACAAATTCATGGACACACATATGTGTATAAGAAAGAGTTTTGTATAAAAGAGCAACTATATATTGAAAAAACATCCCAGTCCAGTTCAGATCAAGCCCATAATTCTAATACTACCCCATATATCTGATACCAATTTATAAAGTCCTCTTTAGACTCACGGAACCCATGCGATGAAGTTGAATGCAGGAAGATCACAGACCAGTGGGTGGAAAGTCTTGTGGATCCAGTGGTGTTGTAAGCATCTTAGTACTTGCAGGGGTCTCCATGTGGATTCTACGTCTCCAGAGGTCTGGCTCCATCAACTTCTCTCCATGTTTCTTGTCCACAGAGATGTCTCTCAGGGAGTGGAGCTGAGAGAGAGAGAGAGAGAGAGAGAGAGAGAGAGAAACAGGAGTTCTCAAAATCCTTAGGAGAATTCCATGCCTCATTGGCTATCACTGATTGACAGGCTAGACTTCACCCTTTCACTCTTAATCCTCTCAAATTGACAAACAATTATATAATGACCAAAGCGATCCTATAGCAACCTCAAAAAAAATTAAAACCCTCAAGGTCATTGCCATTGAGTTAATGCCAACTCATAGAAGCCCAATAGGACAGAGTAGCACTGCCCCTGGTGAGTTGCTAAGACTGTAACTCTTCAAAGAAATAGAAAGTGCCGCTTTTCTCTCAGGGTGGTGGCTGGAGGTTTCCAATTGCTGGCCTTGCGTTTAGCAGCATAACTTGTAACCACGATGTCACCAGGGGCCCAGCATGACCCTAGAGAAGAGAAATGAATCAATCAATCCAAATGAATCAATGAAGCCAAATACAGTGCCATGAAGTTGATGTTGGACCATGTAAGGCTTCTATCCCTCTAAGACGCTTTCTTAGGAGCCCTGGTGCTGTACTGGTTACCTGTTGAGCTGTGATCTCCATAGTCTGAAGTTCGAATCCCCCAGCAGCTCTGAGGGAGCAAAACTGGGCTCTCTACTCCTGTCAGCAATCTTGGTCTCAGAAACACACAAAAGGGGTCATTATGAGTCAGCATCGATTCTACAGCCGTAATTTTGGTTTGGGGCATAAGGTTTCTGAGACTGTAAATCTTTCTTTCATGGAGCAGACATTTTCATCATTCTCTCATTGAGTGACTATTAGGTTTGAGTCACTGACTTGCTGAGAGCAGCCCAACCCATAACCAACATTGTCACCTGGACTCTTTGAATAGAATCACAGTCTCCTGAATCCACTCTCCTTCCCCAGCTATTATTCATTGCATTGGGACAGCTGACCACTCCTAGGGTCAGATAGGATCTGTAAGGCTTTTGGACATAGCCAGACCCCTCTTCTGCAGCACTTCTAGGTACATTCAAACCTCTCAATTCGCAGCTGAGCATATTAACCATGTGTATCATCCAGAGACTTTTTCCCCCACAAGTGTGTGTCTTCTTCTTTGCCAGATCCCAAAGTGGAAAGAGACGGTGACTGGCGTCCACTTTTAAATGTTAACAGTGCCATAAACATGAATTATCCAACAGGGCTTTTAAAAGAAGGTTAATGGAGCTGAGTTTATTCCATTTTGTTGCATGGTTAACTAGAACCACATAATTACCAACTCTGTTTTTATGGATGCCCACGATCAAGTTTATTTTTAAGCAGTGCTAGGAGGTGAGGGTTTTGTTTTCCCTTTTGATTTTATAGACCCATGTAGAATTGAACATTCTGTGAGGCCAAGGTCGGCAGGATGCTTGCCATGGTGGGGGAAAGGGAGTGGGTTCAAAGGGTGGAGGTGGACAATCCCCACCCTGTCCATCCCCTGGGCTTGTTTATATTGGGGTGGGAGAGGCCCCACACTATTCCAGCTACATCCACCACCACCATCTGCCACTATGCAGTCAATTCACCAGCCCTTTCACGTACTGCACGAGTCAGGATAAGAGAACCTTGTTAGTGAGAGGGGATCAGGGTCCCTGCCTGTTTGAGGTGAGCAAGAGAAGCAGGGGCCACTTGCCTTGATGTGTCTCACTTCCCCAGCAGTCATTACCCTTACTCTGATTTTTTTTTTAAAATTAGGGAGCACACCACCCACAACCCCTTCTTCTCCTGGTATGCAGAGCCAGATACTTACTGAATGTGCACATAAAATCTCATAAATCATAGGGATTGCAAGCTGAAAGACATCTCAGAGATCAACTCATCTGCAAGCCTAAGGAAGACCAGCTTGAGAGGGAAGAGGCCGAGGCTTCAGAAGAGTGTGCAAAATGTTAAGCCTGATGCTCCCCACTTTTCAGGCACGGACTCTCTTTACACAGACCATCATCCTGCAGGTTCTGAGGGCTGTCATGTCCACTTCACAGAGGGGAGGGTGGAGACAGTGGTCATGGACAGCAATATGGGGCTCATGCTCTGTCCACCGGATCTCAAGGGAGTTTCAGTCTGGCCATCCAGAAGTTCACAGCCTGGTGTGAGGTCTTTCATGTGTGGAAGGGGGATGGGAAGGATGGACATCTCAAGAATACTTGCCCAGCAGGCTTCGGGCAATGGGTCAGTGTATGAGTGTGATGATGAATATGAGATAGACAGGGAATAGGTTACATCAAGAATAAAACTGTACCAATGTGCTTGACAAAATGGATGTATGTGTGGATTTTGGTAAGAGTTGCATGAGGCCCCAGTAAAATGATTTACTACTACAATAAAAAAAAAAGAACAGAAGATGTACCCATCTGCATCTAAATAGAAATTGGAGAGCCTAGGGAGCCCTAATACTGTCCCTGGAGGTGTTTAGAAGCTAAGAAAACAGGAATGGAAGTGGAGTCACAGAACTGCATTCAAACTCTACTTTTTTGTTCATGGCTGTTACGGGTTGCATTGCTGCCTCAGAATAGGGATGGTGAACCCTAAGTTCTATGCCCACTTAGGAAGGGTTGGCTTTGTTAAAGAGTGTCTTTCCAGTCAATCTCTTATTAGAAATTAATGCAAGCAAGCAGATTAAGACAATCAAGGAGCTGAGATGACAATGAATCAATGCCGACTTGTAGCGCCCCTACAATATAGGGTCGAACGGGCCCCCTGGGTTTCCGAGACGACAATTCTTCATGGGAATATGTGGCAATACTATGATCTATTGTCAATTTGAGACTTACGAGTCAAGAGTGAAGAAGTGGAGCGTGGCCTGTCCATCAGGTCGTAGCTTGATGACCTCATTTGGAGGCGCTAAGGGAATAAGTAGCTCAGTCCCTATGTTGACAAGCCACGTGGAGACCAGATGATGGCAGTCAAATCCTCGGAGCTGGAGAAGCCACGTGGAGACCCCTGCCAGCGCAGAGATGCTTATCCTACCACTAGATCTACAAGACTTTCTCCACCCACTGGCCTGTGACTATCTGCATTCAGCATCATTGCATGCATTTTGTGACTCTGATGAGGAATTTATAGATTGGTATCAGACATGTGGGCTAATACCAGTCTTATGGACTTGATCTAGACGGGGCTGGGATGTTTTCTCAAAATTTGATTGCTTTTGTATATAAAGTTTTTTCTTATCCACATATAAGTGGCTATGAATTTGTTTCTCTGGTCTACCCAGACTAATACAGAGTATAAAGCCTCATATTTCTTTGCCATCAAAGATCCTGAGAGATGGAAAATCACATGAAAATCACCCAGGAGCAGAAACTCAAAGAAGCAAGTAGTAGGTGCCAGAGCTAATGGAGGGAGACAGGCTTTGACAACAACCAGCACTCTGAGTTGGAACTCCTAGCCTCCTAAATGGTAAGAAAATAAAATCCTGTTTGTTAAAGACACCCCTTTGTGGTATTTCCCTATAGCCATATGAGATACCAATGGCAGAGGCCTTGAGCAGGTGGGTAAACCCTTCCCTTCATGAATACTCAGACTCCTGGTGAAGGTAGAGATTGAGAATGCAGACTGTTTCAAGAGGTTGTGAACAGAATGATCCTTGGAAGTGGCGGCAGTGAGACTTCATCTCAGGCACTTTGCACTGGCTATCAGAAGAGGTCAATCCCTGGAAAGGGACATCATGCTTGTAAAATAGGAGAGTGGCAGACACGAAGCAGGTCTTCACCAATGGGTTCCAACATCACTATAGTCGTGAGGGTGATGCAGACTGGGCAGTGCGTCCTTCTGCTGTCCCCTGGGTTCCTGTGAATGGGAACAGCAATAAGCACAACCACAGCAGGTGATGTATGCCTCTACATGGGTGACCTGGTCATTATTGTCATCGCTTGCCACCACCATGGGTCAGTGTGTCCACTGGTGGGAGAGTGCATATTTCTGTGACACTGAAAAATGGGCACTTGTCGTTCACAGGGCCAGCAGGGTTCAACAGAGCTTCCTAACGAGGGCAGACTAGGAAGAAAGGCCAGGTGATCTACTTTAGAAAACCAGGCAATGAAAGTCTTGGAACATTGTCCAAACTTCATCTTTGGATGTGTCATCAGAGGGGATGGACCATTAAAGGAAGAGCCTGGTGAAGCCAAGGGCCAGCAAAGTTTGGGGGAGACGCTCAGTGAGATGCGTTGGCAGGATTGCCAATCAATGGACAGACTCAGTCATGCTGGTAACTGCAAGGCTTGTACAAGGCAGAGTGGGCCATGCTGTGGTCTATTGTACATGGTTTCTCCATGAATTAGAGTGGATTACCTGTCAGCTCTTTATCAATATCTCAAACTCCTTGTCCATAGCTCCATTTAAATGTCATCTCTCTAGAAGCTTTGAGAAGAATGGAAATTCCAAAATAGTTACTTGTGCTCATGTAGGACTTGTACGTGCATCAAGAGGCAGCGGTGGGAACAGAACAAGGAAATACCACCTAGTTTGAAATCAGCAAAGGTGTGTGTCAGGGTTGTATCCTCTCATACTTATTCAATTTGGATGCTGAGTAAATCATCAGGTCAGCTGGATTACTTGAATAAGAATGTGACCCTAGAATGGGAGGAAAACTTATTAACAACTTGAGATATACAAATGACAAAACCTTGCTTCCAGAGAGTGAGGAGGACTTGAGGTACTTTCTGATAAACACCATCATTCAAATGCATCAATTCCTCACCAACCTTCCTAATAAATGTCCAATTTTTGCATGCCTATAAGGCCATTGAAAATACCATGGTTTGGGTCAGTTACACCTTAGTCCTCAAGAAACATCTTTGCATTTTAAATAAATCTTATGCAGCAGATTTACTCAATATCATGCATCGTCTAGACCTCTAGATTGCTGCTTTCATGAGCACTGATTAGAGGTCCAAGCAAGAAGCAAGATGAAATTCTTGCCAACTTCCACCTTTTCTTCATGTAGCATGATGTTGCCTATGGTCCAATGGTGAGGATCTTGGTTTTCTTTACATTGAGTCATAATCCATACTAAGGCGCAATCCTTGAACTTCAACAGCAAGTGTTTCTTTCTCACTTGCAGCAAGCAAGGTTGTTTCAAATGGCTTCTGGTACTCTCAGACTGTCACCTGTGGCACTCTGGGCCTCGGTCCTTACATTGCCACCAGGTTTCCTCTGTGTGTCTGTCTAGGTCCCTCTTTTCTATAAAGATGTCATCCCTATTGGAGCTGTTGACGGGTTATGACCCCCCATGGGTTTACAAGGCTATAGATTTTTGTGGGAGCAGACTATCTCATATTTCTCTGCAGAGTGACTGGTGGATTTGAACTTCTCACCTAGTGGTTAGCAGACACTTGTGGTTAGCACAAACCTCTACATAACCCAGCTCCTTTATAATATATGTAAAAGCCCCAACAAACCAAACCCATTGCCTCTGTGTTCATTTTGATTCGTAAGAACTGTGCATAGGGTTTGTGAATCTATGAATCTTTATGGGAGCAGATAGCCTCGTCTTTCTCTCTTGGAGGGTTTGAACTGGTGACTTTGTGGTGAACAACTCACAACAACCCACACCACCACCAAAACCAAATTCACTGTCGTGAAGTCAATGCCAACTCAGTGACCCCATAGGACCAGGGTCCTGGTTTCAAACCAGGACTTTGCGGCTAGCAGCTCAACATGTAACCCACACATCAGCAGGGCTTCCATGGAGTGAGAATGACAGCGACATAGCAATAATTCTACATTGAACCACACAATGTAGTGTTTATAGAATCATAATGGTTTATCTAGCTAACATGTGAAAACAGCTTGGCCACAATCAGCTCCAGATTTAGACCTGGTCCTTGGAAAGTGCAGGAGAAGAGCCAGATCAGGCTGATATGCGGGGCCTCAGCATAGCCATTAGGTCTCTAGAGAACCCAGAACCTGGGAAGGAAATTTTTACATGCTGGTGGTGATTACATTTTCTTTAGTTTCACTTATGGGTTTGCAATGCTTTTTCATTAAAACAGAGAAATTATTATTAAATGTGTAATGTTAATCTACAAAATGTTAATTCTCTGTAATGATTTGCATACTGCCTACAATACAGTATGCAAATTATGCAAGCTTTTAATAATCCTATGGAACTTGCTCAGAGTTGGAACTGACTCGATGGCTGTGGCTTAATCATAAAAAGAACGTCTGGTCCATCGAGTTCTGTATTTGTAGATTCTGACATGTAGAACTAGAACCCTTACCTGGATCTCTCTTAAACTTGCTGCCATCAATCTGATTCCCATCTTAGAGGACAGGGTGGAAGTCCCCTGTGGGTCTCTGAAGTTGTTCATCTTTATGTGAATAGAGGCCTCATTGTTCTCCAATGGAGTAGCTGGTGGTCTCAAACTGCTGACCCTGGAACTTCAAGCTCAACTGGCAACCCACTGTGCCATTAGGGTTCACCTGAAGAGTGAGACATTTAAGGAGAATCCTCAGGCAGTGACTGCCATCTGGACCAGTTGCTGTGGAGTGGAACCCACCCAGTCCATAAGGATTCCAGGAGTTGAATCTTCATAAGTGAATCACCAGCCTTTTCTTCTGAAACCTCACTAGGGGTAGCCACAGGACTCAAACCTACAGCCAAGTGCATTAATTGCTTGCACCACTCACAGGGTCTTCAATAAACCCTTGACCTTGCCACTTTCTCAAAATGATTGTAAGTCTTCAAGTATGCTTTCTAGGAGCCCATCAATCTTTTTCTCTGCCTGCCTCTACCCTCAATGGCATACCCACATCTAGAAAGATGGGGTCATAAACACACACTCACACACTCATTCACTCACACTCACTTACTCAATGGATTCCAACTTATAAGCCCTACAGGACAAGATACAACTGTCCCGGTGGGTTTCTTAGATCACAACTCTTTATAGGAGTAGAAAGCCTCATCCTCTTCCTGGGATTATACCACCGGATTTTATCCTGCTAGAAACATATTGACTTTCTTCCAGAACAAATACCAATGGGACTATTCTATGCCTGCTGCATGGAAGCAGAGGTCTATCTATGAGTGAGGTTTGACCATTCCTCTGGTTTCAGTGACTGGCTAAAGGGTAGATATGTGTCATAAAATGGTAATGAGGTTCAATGACAAGGTCTGATCTGGAACTACTGTTCTTCCACAAGACTGATGGCTCAGCCTGGTGAATATAAACTACACTATGACCTCCTCTGTCTCCATGAGAATGAAGCTAGCACAAAGAACTAGGAGTGAAAAAGGAGACAAAGCCCTGGACAGGCCCTTGAGGAACCTAGATCCAGCGGTACCTGTAGTTCATCCTTGGCCTTTATGCTTTTTTGAGTTTTTCTACGTCTCCCTGTCTCAGGAGCACAGAGGCTGCTGTTAGCTGCATTGGGTCCATTAGTCTATTGGGCCAGTTGTTTCTATGAATCTTTGATCTGCTTCATTCTTCTTTGTCTGGGAAAGAAGGGACCAGTAGGCTCATTTTGGATGTTCCCCACTAAAGCTAATCACCAAAATAGACTGAAGAACAATGTCTTTTTGAGCATTTTTTGGTTTTGACCATGTTTTGTTTTAATGTCATTCAAGACTTAGAAGGAGTTGCAAAAATGGTACAGAAAGCCCCTATGTACTCTGTCTCCACCTACCTCTAATGTTAATATCTTGTATAACCAATCCAGATAGACATCATCAGATTTCCACTGGGTGTGTATGTGTGTGTGTGCACTTGCAGTTCTATGAAGAGCTATTGCATGAGTAGATTCCAGGAACTATCCCTACAGTGAGAATCTCAAACTCAAAGCAATGCCCTCCTGCTTCCACCTGAGGGTCCATCATCACTAGTGAGTCACTAATCTTCTCTCCTTCCCTATGACTGGGTCACTTCTTGTCCATTACATAAGGGAGCCACCCCATTCTTTTCATTCAGCTTAACGCCCTAAAAAATTCATTCAGGTGTGCTGTCCCCTGCAATGATGGCTTGCTCTTTTTCCCTGCTGAATAGTATTCCTGAGTGTGGCTGCCCCATATTCTGCCTAAGTATTCACCCATTGAAGGAAATATGGGGCAATAGCAGTTAAGAACTGCAAGTTTGTGTAGCAGTTTTTGTATAAACTCAAGTTTTCATTTCTCAATAAATACTGAGTCTTATATGGAGTAGTTGCATAATCTGGTGTCAATTTGGGACCTGATAGGATTAAGAGTCAAGGGGTTGGAGTGTAATCTGTCAATGAGATCATAGCTAATGAGGTCTCTGTGTGGGCATAACCTTCGCCTGAGAATTCTGGGACCTCCTGGATTTCCTCCTTGGAGGCAGGAGGCAGCCTCTCTCTCTGCTCATTTCCTGCAAGACATCAGGGACCTACCCTGCTGCAGAACTGGAGAAGACATATGAAGAACCCTGCCAGCACTGAGATACTTCTAAGGCCACTGACTTACCACCCACTGGTCTGTGATCTTTCATTCAGTGTCATTGCATGTGTTTTGTGAGTCTGAAGAGGAGTTTATAGATTGAAATCAGACATATGGGCTAATATTGAACTTGTGGACTTGACCTAGACTGGGATGGGATGTTTTTCAATATTCAACTGCTCTTGTATATAAATCTCTTACTTATACATATGTGTGTGTGTCCATGAATTTGTCTTTCTAGTCTACCTGGATTAACACATTATAGTAAACTCACTTTTATCTAGCCCATTCTGATTTAGAATGGACAATGGGCTAACCACTGACCTTATAACTCACTCAAACTGTTGAATGCACAACCCACCAGGGTTCCTTGAATTACATAGTAGGGATATGGTTAGCTTTAAAAGCCAGAGTTCTGGTAGCATCGTGGGTGATGTGTTTGGGCTGCTAACTACAAGGTTTATGAGCTAAGCCTACCTTCCACTCCTCAAGAGAAAGGGGAGGCTCTACTGCTATCCAGAAACCCACAAACCCAAGGGAAAATTCTATTCTGTCCTTTAGAGTCTCTATCAGTCAGGACCAATGTGATGACCATGGGTTTGGTTTGAGTTTCACCAGGTAATATAATGCTAAACTTGTTTCGAAAACAGTTGGATCATGTGTTGTATTTCCACTAGCAATGCACTGTGGGGCATGGGACTCTTATCCCAATGAGCACCACGGGGTTTGGATATGATCCCCAGCCACCAAACACATACCTTTTCCTACAGCAGTGAGATACTCAAGTTTCAAGGGGAATCATGCCCCCAAATTACATCCAGAGCACTTTCATTTCTTCTTTTCTAGCCCCCACGTTCATGGTATCAAGTATATTTGAGAAGTTTGACCAAACTTAAGTCACTGTTATTGAGTTGATAAGGGAAATTATCAGCTTACCGTTAAAGACAAGAAATGCTCTATGGGCTTGAGGCTCACACTAAATCCTAGCCCCAACTTAATTGCACTTATTGTGATCCTGCTCCATACTTACCTTCATGAAGTGATCACTGAAGATAAAGGTGCTACCGAAAGTGTGGTGAAGAAAGCACATGGTACCCAGCTCTCCATCAGGACAGTGTCTGGTTTCTTAACAGCTGGTCTTCAAACCAGTAGACATCTAAGGGAGGAGTCAACTAAGTCCACATGGAAGATGCACACCAGCTTGTGTGAGCCAAAGATGACAATGACAAAATTCAAGTGTGGTGAAGAGAAAAGCATCAGAGCAAAAATTAAATGAACACTCAATTTTTGGAGGGCGAGGAGGGGCCGTGGGAGCCCAAAACCCATCTGCAGAGTATCTGGCCAAACTGAGCCACTGGCAGATCTGTTCTAGCGGCAGGCAAGAGTCTCGAACAGCCTTACTATGAGGCAGAGTGCCTTGTAACCTTGATTATGCTGGATCAAACTCCATCCTTAGCTAGCTGACTACCTCATAGACACAGCCTGACTCTGTTCTGGGTGCAAGTCTCTCTTACTGGATCCACGACAGAAATATCTTCCTGGGCTTTTTGGATGCTGTTGGGTGATCTTTTCCTTCTTGTGCATGTCTGTCTGTATACTCCTATGTTTTTAACCTTACCACCATAGCACAATTTTGATTGTTACTGTTTTCTGTGAAGCACAGGAGGGGTGGATGCATAATGATAATAACAATGATACAAGGGGATACAGGGAATTCAGGGGTGGGAGATAGATGATGGGGAGTAAAAGGGAGTAAATAATGAAGATGATGGGAGGGGCTAAGGAGCACTATAATGGATTGCAATCGCACAGCTCATCTTAAAGGCAATTTAACCATGGGTAGGTGTGACTATGCTAAAATTGACATGAGGATGATTGTACACTTCTCCTTGATATAATTGAATGATTGAACTAGTGAAGTATGTGATATGTAAACTACTTGTCAACAAAATGGTTGGAAATAAATAAATAAATATTCCAGATTCAGTGTTCTGCCAGGGCAGCGCCTTCTCAGCTGTGTCTGCAGGCAGACATTCTCTAGTCCTCGGTCCCTCTGCCTGCTCTCTTGTTTTGCTTTGACAATATCGCAAAGCTTCTTTATATCCTGGTAAATGCGCTGAGACATTCAGATCAAGATCTATGGGTTAACAGACTTCCCTTCCCCCAATTAAGTGCACGCAGGCACCCCACTCTGTAAGCAAGTTTCCTCCCTAAAGTGACCAGACGTCCTGCTTTTTAACAATTTAACAATGTCCTGTGGTGTTTTGAAATTAAAATAAATATATTGCAATATATAACAATACTAAATGTTCTATGAACATTTTTGTTGCTCCATAGAGACCAAATTTTTAATCAAGAACCCCATCACCATCAATGGTGCCCCACTTAAAATCTGATCAATTTAGTCTAAAGGCACAAAACTTCTTTAGTACTGCAGATAAATGCTATGAGACACTCAGCTCAAGCTCTATGAGTTAACAACCCTAACCCTCCCAATTAAGTCCGTGGAAGCACCCCATTTCACAAGCAAGCCTCCTGCTTGAAGACGCAGATTTTTGCTTGCTCCCTGGACTGGGAAGCCCACAAGCTATAACTCTTTGCTGCTGCTTGTCTGTTGTTTCTCTGCCTGTGTGGCAGAGGTACAGTGAACAGGGATCTGGTCCAAAAGGCTCACTCCATTTGTGGCTATTTTATTTCTTCTTATAATAAACATAGATGAACCTGGAACACATACTGAGGGAGAAAACATAGCAAATTCGCCACCATTGAGTCCATTCTTATTCCTGGTGACCCTTTAGGTAAAGTGACCAGGTTTTAACATTGGTAAAGTGGGACACCATTGACCAGGAAAGGGGAGAGGTAAAGGGGGTATATTCCCTTCGCGTTCCCTGGCTTATTGTGCATTCTTTCAAAGAATCGGGACTTTTGAAAAACTCTGTGGGACTCGGGATACATTGTTTAAAATCAGGATTGTCCCGCCAAGAGTGGGACGCCTGGTCACTTTACCTTTAGAGCAAGGTAGAATTGCTCCCCTGGGCTTCCAAGACTTAATTCTTCATAGGAGTAGAAACCTCCTCTTTCCTCGTAAGAGTGGTTGGTGGTTTCACACTGCTAACCTCACAGCAGCTCAACACTGAACCACTACATCACCCTCACAAAAGGATACACACTTTCAATCCCACCTTCACGTACATGAATTATTCAAATACATAGAAGCCAACTAATAGTGGTGAGTTCCCGAGGTCGGGGGGTGTAAGGAATCCTGATGGGGTAGGGCTTTAGGTGTGGGGACTCAAACCACAAGATCAGGGGTTTAAAACCACTAGCAGCTCTGGTGAAGAAAGGTGAGGTTATTTATTTCCATTAAGAGTTGCAGTCTCGGAAATCCACAGGGAGTTCTCGTCTGTCTTATAGGGTTTCTATGTCAGAATCGACTCGTGACAATGAGTTTAGAGTGGGGAAGGGAGGATCCTTGAATGGGTCTGCTTAGAGGGCATGAGACTTATGCTAATGGTGGTTGAGTGATTTGGGAAAAGGATAGCAAGATGGGCAGTGCCCTTTGAAGGAAGGCTACCAATGTTCCTGAGCTGTGCGCTTAGAAATCATTCCGATGCCATACATTTGTCTGTGTATATTTGGGCACCATTGTTTTTTAACTGGGGGAAAAGTATAAAGAAGAAATACATATCCCTCCCCCCACCCCCACACACACACACAGACACTCTAATATCGACACCAAAACTACTAGTGGCATTTCGGAATCTCAGACTTTCTTCAACACGCCCCTCCCACCAAGTAAATCAAAATACCTCCTTAATTTGTTGCTTAATTGGAAAAAAAAATGTGACCAACAAGACTTCCTTCTGGTCTCCTTCAAATGTCCACAATGTACCGCTTGTTCTGCCCATTCCGTCGGGCAGCACATCCATTTCTCCTTTTTGAGTGGGGCTGACTCTGTGAGTTTGGGTTCTGTGGTCTAAGAAGAAGGGAGCCTGAAACAAAACAAAACCTCCGAAGGAAAAATGCCTCCCCAGCCTTGAGGGCTTCCTCTGTCTTATTGGCCTGCTCTTCAGCCTTTGCAGCCTGTAAGAAGGCTCCAGTTTCTTGGCTATTCCCGTCACGCTCCGCAAGGTTGTGCAGCCCATTCTTATCAGCAGAAGGCACCTGGTGCATTGTGGGAGAGCTGGCTGGGAGGGAGCCCTTTTCCAGAGAGGTTTCCTCAGACTGGGCCCCCGGCCAGGCTCCCCTGCTGACCTGGAGTGACTGTTGGTTTCTCTGCTTTGCTTCCCCCTCCACCACCTTCTCTTGATGAAAGGAGGCTCTGGGCTGAGCAGAAATGGCTGGTCGCTGGAGGAAGCTCTCAGGCAGAACCCTCGGAAATTCCCCCTCATCGCTCTGTCAGACAGTGACAGCTGTTCGCTGAGGGGAGAGTGGACTCTGAGGGAGCCAATGAAGAGGGAAGACCTGTGTCCTCTCAGAACCATAGGACAGTGAGGTTTCAGATCCAGGGGATGTAACTGGAGTCTTATCATCACAGGAACTCTGACATTCTTAGGGTTACAGGTTTGACTCTCCTCTCACCCAGGGTCGGGAGACTTGGCTGAAGGTGGAGGTTTTGCTGATGGGGGCAGAACACCTGAGAAAAGGAGGCTGGCAGTGGCTGCGTAAACAGAAAGAAAGCCATCTGTGTCCCTCCAAGGTGTTTGTAGCTCTATTCCTTACAAGTCAGACTGCCGACTACCAGGTGAACAGCTCAAAAGCACTAGTCTCTGCATGGGAGAAGGATGAGGCATTTTGCTGCTGTCAACATTTACCATCTCAGAAACAAACGGGGACCGCTTTATCCTCGTCTATAGGGTTTCCCTGAGTAACCCTCAGAAACAATCAGTTGGGGAGGATCCTCTAGGTGTGTGCCCAAAACAGTTCCATGCTTGGCTCCTAATTGAGATGTTGGCAGTTCAAATCCACTCATAAGTGCATTAGAAGAAAGGTCTGGCTGTACTTCTCCGAAACCACAGCCTCTTCTCTTGACTCCTACTTTGACACTAGAGGAGTCAACTGATGGCAACTGTTTCTCATGACTCTTGAGAAAAAGAAGGCACAGAGAGGTTAAATACCTGTCTCAATGTCACACAGCCAAAAAATGACAGAGGGATGAGTCTTACTCTGACTTCCTGCTATTTCCCAAAGCTCCACGAGCCCCAGTTTCCCCATCTGTGCAAAAGGAGGCTTCCTTGTTTGAAGTAGGAATCAACTGTGAGTGGGAATCAGCTCAATGGCAGTGAGTCTGAGTTTTTTTGTTTGAGTTTTTGATGACCGTGGACATTTGCAGATTTCAGCTTAAGGAGGGTTTCATTCCTGGAACTGTAAACAGGAATGGAATTCTGAGTATGAACTGTGGGGGCAGAGGAGCCCCGGTGTCTTAGTGGTTAAGTGTTGAGCTGCTAACTATGACATCAGTGGTTCAAAACCACAAGCTTCTCCTGGAGAAAAAGATGAGGTTTTTAACCCAGGAAAGAGCTACAGTCTCAGAAACCCAAGGGCAATTCTACCCAGGCCTAAAGGGTCACCATGAATCAGAATCAACTTGATGGCAACACACTAGTTTGTTTGTTTGTTTGGTTGTTTGGTTGAGCGGTTTGGTATGGTGTGTGTGTGTGTGTGTGTGTGTGAGTGTGTGTCACTTTGCCCAAACGGGAAAGATTCCATCAGAACCCTAGTCTACTGCGTGCTGCAAAAGGAGGGAGAGAGGAGGTGACTGTATCAGATGCATCAGGACCCCAAACACAAGAAGAAAGGGAAGTGGGCTCCCAGAGCAATGCCCCACTTCATTGCTTTGGTCAGGGTTGGGGGTGGGGCGTGGGATTGGGATTAACAGGAAAAGTTCTAGCAGAATGGAACTCCCACACATAAGCCAGCAAAAAAAAACCTCCCTTAAGACTAGAATGAGATGATGCCTGGCCACCATTACCAACCATTCTTATCAGAACCACAAGAGAAGGCTTTGGAAAGGATGAGGGAACATATGGAACAGTGAGTCTGGTTTCTTAAAACTAACAAACAAATCAAAACAATAAGAGCAACCTTAAATTGAAAATACCCTGAACTCTCCTTAAAACCCAATCATAGTTTAGCTCAACTAATAAAGAGAAGTCTGCCTGGAGCACACATAATCACATTGACAATGGCAACTTGAAAGAGAAAATAAAAACCAAAGGGAACAGTGAGCTCATTTTAATAGGGGAAGGAAAATTCCAAAAAAGAAAAAAAAAGGAGAATGAAAATTATTGCACAAATCAAATGCAGTTCCCATCACTAAGTTGTCCATATACTAAGTGTTGAACTTGTGTATGTCTTGCTGTGTATAATATGTTTCCACAGCAACACTAAGATGAATATGATTGGGGGAGAAGGACACAGAGTTCATGTGAAAGCAGCTGGTAAACAGCAACCTAAAAATAAAGATGAGAATGTAAATGGGCAGGGGAACTAGATTAAAGAAAATAGAACCAATAGAACAGAAAAAAAATGAGGATGATCACTCACTGCCAGGATGGAGGCCAATATCACTGAGCCATGTGTGTAGAAATAAATGAGCAGGCAGCCAAGCTACTATGGAAAATATGACTTAAGAGAAAGCCTAAGGATTAGGAAGGCCACTCCTCGCTGTGTCTATAACCCCTTCTGAGCACCAGCACACGTGTGCACACAGACACCATGCTCACACATCTCAGGATTTCACGGGTCCGTGAAGGACCGTCTGTCTGCATGATTGTGGTTTCATGCAGCCCAGTATTGGAGTACACTATGGTTTGTTTCACTAGTGGCCTATTGATGGATCTTTAAGTAGTTTCCAAATGTTTGCGAACATGATCAGTCTGAAGTGGCAGCCCTTAAACTGAAATGAAGCCCAGCTGAAAGACAGTCATATAGACACAGTGACGGAAGAAGCATGGATGGGCCTGGACTGTGGCAGTGGCACAGGGGATCAAGGAAGACAGACTGTCAAGCGAATGAACAAAGTCATCTTCCAACACATACAGCTGGTGTGTCCCTTAGAAGAGAGGATGGCAACAGCTGACTCTCCGGCTTTGGACACATGATCAGGAAAAAACCAATGACCTGCAAGGGACATCATGTGTGTAACATAATCGGAAGTTCTCAGTGAGCTGCATTGGCATGCTAGCCACAGCATTGGGCACATGCATGCCTGTGGCATGAAGGCGGGAAGCTTTTATCCTGGCCTCTGTAAGATCAACACGAGGTGAAGCCAGTTTGATGGCAAGAAAGTACAAGACCGTAGACATGGGTATAGATGGTTTAGATGACTTATAGATTGATCTTGATAGATGATGATGTGATAGATAGATAGATAGATAGATAGATAGATAGATAGATAAAAGACAGATTATAGATAAGGAGCCCTGGTGGCATTGTGCTTACACATTGGGCTGTCTGCTACAAGGTCAGATGTATGAAACTACCATTAGGTCTGAGGGAGAGATGGGGCTTTCTAGTCCTGCAAAGAGTCTCAGAGTCTCACAGGGGCAGTTCTGCCCTGTCCTATACGGTTGCTCTGAATTAGCACCGACTTGATAGCAGGGTGTTCTCTGAGATGACAGATAGATGGATAGATAGATAGATAGATAGATAGATAGATAGATAGATAGATAGATGGATGTGTGGGTGGCTAGGTAGATAGGTAAGAAAAGAGAAAGAAGGAAAGGGATAGGGAAAGGGATAGGGAGAGAGAGAATAGGTAGATGGGGACAGAGACAGAGAGATGTTAGATAAATGGGCACTACCATACACATAAGCACAGATCTGTAGAGAGAATTTTAACTGCTGCCCCATAGTTTATCCTACATGAAACACTGACTTTGGGGCATAGTTCTCCTGCTAGCTAACCAACTTTGAGATGGAATATAAAGCTAAATAGACACACACACACACACACACACACACACTTTCCTTTTTCTGGCAGAGCACCCTGGGCCACGTAACAGACACACAGTAGGTTCACAAAACTCTCTCTCTCTCTCTCTCTCTCTCTCTCTCTCTCTCTCTCTCTCTCTCTCTCCCCTCCCTCTTGCCCTTTCTCCCTCCTTCCCTCTCTCCCTCTCTTTCTCTCCCAGTCTCATTTGGGAGACAACAAAGAGGCAGATCTCATTGAATAATTCATTCAGAAATTCTAACAAGGACTTCACACCTCCTGCATGCCAGATTCAATGCCAGGCATTTGATATCCAGCCATTAAAAGGCAGGGCTCTCACTTCCAAGGGGCTCACAGACAAGGGGGGGAGATACCAGGATGAGCTGTAGTGGGGCTTTCATGACTGTGTAAAAGGTTCACAGGTAGAGGCAGGAAGCAAGTGTGGTGTGAATGGTGGCACCTGGCATTGGCTTGGGGATCAGGTGAAGCCAATCAGTAGACACTGATGAGCAGAAAGCACCTCAATTCTGATTTTGGGGGGGGGGTGATGGGGAATCCCAGGTGGGAAGCATGCTGTCCATTGCTGTCAACTCCGGCTCTGACTCATGAAGACCATACATGATGGAAACAGATGGTGTCGAGTCCAGCTCTATGCTAAAGGTTGGGTTGTAGCTCGTGTCACTCTGACCCAGGGTGTTTGTGTTGACCGATTTCTCCAATGTCGATCACCAGGACTTTCTTCCTAGTCCATCTTACTCTGTAAGCTCCATTGAAACCTGCTTAACCTCCCCGCAACGTATGGCCGGCCATGAGGTGCATTTCCTGGGGATCAAACCCAGTTCTCTTACATGGAAGGTAAGAATTCTGTCACAGGGCCACCCCTTCCTTGTAAAAAAAAAAAAAGTGGGCAAAGCCGTGAGCGAAGGCAAAACTAAGATGGCAAGTTCATATAGGTGCTGAGCAGAGAGCTGCTTTGACCCCGTACATTCAGTCATTGGGAGGAAACAGCGGTGAGAAGGTGGCAAGCAAAATCCCCCTGTCCCATCTCTAGAGAGTGTGGGTTCTGAACACTGCAGTGGTGTCCAGCGAAGATGTGGTCCACGTGTGCCCAGTCCGAGTGATCTTCCGTGAGGTGCAAACCTCTTGGATGGAATGGAAGCATCTCCCGATTTTCAGATGCTGACAGCGGGTTCAGTGTAACAGTCCAAGAAGGGCACAACAGCCAGGAGCAGATGCTGGCTGACCAAGGAACAATCGCATGCCACATTGTCCAGGATCATCCGCACACTTGGCATTGTGTTCCCTGTGCCTGACCATCTCCCCCCTGCTCTCTCTCATCCACCCCCCTCCCCCACGACCCCTCTAACCACAAGGCTCATGCTCATTTCCAGCCACTGAGCTGGCTGGGCATGCCCAAAGCCAGGAATCCAGGCACTGCCCTCGGTCAGGTTTTCGTGGGTTCACACTTGGCAGTCTATCTCCGGGCCTTTCTCCCTAGTCTGTCTTGGTATGGAATTCTGCCCACTGGGGATGGCTCTGCTGGCAGCTACAACGTGCTCTGTGACAAAGAAGCCATCACCATGGAATATATATGGCCAGTAGTTGTCGGATGGTAGGCTGGGCCTCCTCATTGCCTGGTAGGCTCAAGAGAAGACATCCGGGTGAGAAAAAGGGACCCAAAGTCCTCCACCCCCCCGCCCCGCCGCCCATTCACAGGCTGTCACTTCCAGCCTCCTTAGTAACCGTTCA
>PVJH01027293.1:0-28885 GCA_004026705.1 Nesogale talazaci | reverse complement strand
CAGCATGAAGCCCTTGTCCACGAGCTGGCCCATCCGGGCACAACGTCCACAGCCGACCGTTCTTCCCAGACTCCTTGTGTCCACGCGTTCTCCTCCCTCCCGTTTGCAGTCGTGTCAGCTCCTTAGGCCGAATGTGGCTTTGAATGTCACTAGCATCCCGTTCAGGGTGCTAGTACTCCCCTTTAAAAAAAAATTATCATTCTCCATGAAAAGATATTCAACATCCCTAGGAAAATGCAAATTAAGATGATAATATGGTATCATTACCTACCTATAACTTTTCTTTGAAAGGTTGGAGTTTGTTTGGGCAGATCTGGAGGAATGTGCACATTGCTGGTGGGTGGATAAGCTATTCCAGTCTCTCTGGAAAACAGATGGGCATTCTACTATAAGACCAAAATGTTCAGTCACCAAATGACCCAATCCTTGCCACCCTGGGCATTTATCTCAGAGAAATGAAGACTTAGGTGCGTGCCCACAGGCACACACCTTGTGCAAATGTTTATCGTAGCTCTACTCATAAGAGTCATCTTCTGGAAATACCCTTATGGTGACAAAGTGGCTTCTCAAATATGTCCAGTTCATAAACCCCAGCACCCATAAATGTTAGCTTTACAGGGCACAAGGAATGCAATGATTAAAATAAGGATTTCGAGACGAGTAAATTATCCTGAATTCTCCGTTGTGGTCCGTATAACCATAGGATCCTTGGCAGAGGGGAAAGTGGATTGGGACTTGGAGGAGATGGGATGACAGAAGCAGAGGTCAGTGTGGAGGACAGACAGATTGGAAGATGCTCCGCGGCCATCTCTGAGGATGGAGGAAGGATGGAAACTTCTTGAAGCTGGGAAAGGTAAGCCAAGGAACTCTTCCCTGGAGCCTCCACCAGCAACACAGTCCTGCCAACATCTTGAGTTTAGGGCGTTTACTCACCAGAACTGTCAGATACTAAATTTGGTTTTGGTAAAGCCATACACACACGAGGGGCGATTCGTTATTATAACTGTAGGAAATTAATACAAACCCAGATGTTCCTTGGGGAATGAACGATTAAAGGAAGCAGAGCACAGCTATCCCATGGGATTGCCTGCTGGCCAGCAACCGTGAGTCATAGCAACCTATGTACAAGGGAAGGAAATACTGCCAGGTCTGGCGATGACGTCCTCACGATAGCTCGTGTGCCTGAGCCCATTGTGGCAACCAGGGTGTCAACCCATCTTGTCACGAACCTTCCTCTTTTTTTTTGCTGTCCCTCTATTTTCTCCATGCATAACATCCTTCCCAGAGACTGGTCTCTCCTGACAACGGGCCCCCAGTACCTGAGATGTCTCACCCTCCATGCCTTCAAGGAGCATTCTGGCTGGATGTCCTCGAAGACGGGTTTGTCTGTTCTCTTGACAGCCCAGGGTCCATTCAGAATTCTTCCCCAGCACCGTCCTTCAAACGCCTTGATGCTACTTCATTTTTTCTTATCCTTTTACATGCAGTTGAGGCGATAGAAAATAGCATGCCTTGGGTCAGGCGCACCTACTTCCTCAAAGTAACCTTCTTGCTTGTCAACACGTTCACGAAGTCCCAGACAGCAGACATCCCCCCTGTAGCACGTGGTCTGATGTCTTTACTGTTCCTTCCGTGAGCACTGCATCAGCAAGTGCTTTGAAACCGCCCGACTTGCAGCAAGCGAGGTTGTGCCATCTGCCTATGGCGGGTTGGTCATGAGCCTCTCTCCCAGGCAGAGTTCTCGCCAGCAGTACAAAGGAATGAATCATTAATACGTCGAACAACGTGGATGAGTCGCCAGGGAAGAATGCTGAGTGAAAGTGGTTCCGCTTTTGAAAAGACTAAGCTTTTGGACTGAAGAGCAGATCAGAGCTTGTCCAGAGTTAGAGATAGGAGTGGTTTCTGAAAGAGCCACACAACGTGGCCCGCCGTGATGAAACTATGGTGTACATTGACTGTGGCGGTGATACATGGACCTATGTTACCAGATGGATAAAACCGCATCGGACAAGCACACACAGTTCTCTTACGTTAGTGAGAGTGAAAGTGGAGAAGCCTGAATAAGACAGGTGGGAGGCATCGCTGTCAACATCCTGACTTCAACATTGTACAATGATCTCACCCCTCTGTACCATTCCCACAACTGCGTATGAATCTAAAATTAACTCAAAATAAGAGGTCTAATTTTTCAATGTAGCACTATCCAATTATAAGATGTTAATAAGATAAACTTTTGGACATGGCACTATTATTATCAATCTTATACCAGAATCTTGACTTTAAAAATCAAGTGTGAAAAAAACCCATTCAGGAAGGTAACGTACATCCGGAATGGGGGTTGTCATCAATCGGCATTTCACCTTTTTTCAAACAAGAAAACCACTCAAATTCTTGAGTTGTTTCCCATAGTGCTATCCTTGTAAGTTGTGTTCAACCTCATGGAGTTTCTGTGGCATGTTTCCCAAGCAGGAAACAAAATCTCACATATGCATGCTGTTCCCTGAAATTGGCCATTATAAAAAAACAAGCTTGGAGTGAAACTGCTTTTACCCAAAAAAATCACTGTGATCAGAGAGCACCTTCCCAGGGGATTCCACTGGGTGCACTAACTCAGAGTAAGTTGCTTGATGCTCACCTTGTGGGAAAAAATGTATACTATGAAAGCTCCACCCAGGAAGGTTTTTTTGGGTGCCCCCTCCTATTGTTACTAAGAAATAAGTTCTTTCTATTGTCGAAAATAAGGGGGGGGGGCAAATAAATTAAAGAATGGAAATAGAATTTTTTTTAGTTATTAAATACAGACTTTTGGAATTGTTGCCCAGTTGAATTACTAGAGATGTCTTTCTATCTATAGTCTGCAATTGAATGAATGCATGGTAGTATACAAATAGAGTGTATGGGACTAATATGAGAGGACGGGTCCGTTGTCTCATTTGATGTGAATAAGATAGAGAAGATTGGGGGCTTGGGTGGGGTGAGGGGTGAAAACAGAGGCAGGAATCAAGAATCCTACAACCAACAAGAAAGTCATGAGTGGACTACATGCAGAGAAACAGTTCGCAGTAGGAAACAGGAAGCAGAATGTCGGGCTTCCTGGCTCACAGAATGAGTACAGCTGAGTGTCTTTGGGAAGAAGCAGACTTAAGAATAGAGTGCTCTTTGGGACTTGCCAGTGCTAAAGGAGCTTTGTACCCTTGTCTGAGCAGGGCTGAGGCCGAGGACCAGAGAGAATGGATGAAAAGAGCCACTGCTGAAAGAATAACTGTACCCTCAATATTTCAGATCCTGATGAAAAGAGCCACTGCTGAAAGAATAACTGTACCCTCAATATTTCAGATCCTGATTTGTAACCTGCCAGATTCCTTCATTAACCAATACTCACAAGTATTGTGTAGTGGTTGCGACAGACTATCTAACCCGACAGAGAAGTAGCTCACCATGGGAGGGATGGTTGGAACCAGAATAAGATAGAGAAGATTGGGGGCCGGGGTGGGGTGGGGGGTGAAAACATGTCTGACCTCCATCTCAGAGGAATCACCCTTAGGCACATGTGGATTTGGTTCTCCTTTCCCCAAGGGAAGTCAGAGGAGGCCTCACACATGCCCTTTTCTCAGGACCCACCTGCCCCCAACCCAATTCCACAACTTTTACTTATTTGATCCAGTGTGATCGATTAACCTCTTCGTGTCATACAACATTATTGATATCCCTTTCCAAATTATTTGGCCACCATTGACGTGAATTCAATGCCCTCCATGCAACAACTCTCTCCTTCACCTATGGTAACCATTTGTCAAGTCTGGTTTCTTTCACATATCATACACTTCCATGGTTAAATCACTTTGAAAATGAGCTGCATAATCCCAATCCATTCTAGTGCTCCCTTCCCCCTCCAACGTTAATAATCATTTGCTCCCCCAATCTCCTCACCCTCCCTCTCTCTCACCCCCACCCCCACAGCCCCCATAATGCCTTGCTTCAGTTGTTATCTTTATGCATCTGCTCCTGTGCTTTGCAAACTGGGAAACCCAACAGAGACAATAAAAAAACAAAATCAGGTTGTAAGCACAAAATGATAATAATAATAATAATAATATAAAGATAAAAATACAAGTAATGAGGGCTGAGCCCCGGTGGCAGAGTGGTTGAGTGTGGGATTGTGGCCCACTAGCTTGGCAGTTCAAATCCAGCAGCAGCTTGTCAGGAGCAAGGCTGGGTCTCCCACTCCCACCAGAGGGCAGTGATGCCCAAAAAAACAAACAAAAAAATTAAAAAATAGATAAGTAATGAGTAAGAAAGAAGAGATCACCTTCAATATTTAAAAAAGCCAGGGAAGAGAGTTTGGTCCTGGAACAAGCAAGAAATACTTGAAACTAGAACAAATGTAGGTTGGAGAAAAAGGGAGGTCAACTGGCCAACTACAAAATTTGGACCAGCATCATCAACTGTGCAGTGCTCTCTGTCTGATAGTAAAGCTGTTCAGGACCTAGAGGCATGTGCCAGAGGCTGCATCCGACTCGATGATCTGTAGATGGGTTTTGGGATGACACTCTCCTCCATAGTCTTCAACCAATTGGGTGTTCACAATGTACACTCTGGAACTTTTTCCTTCATCATATTTGGATTCTGTTATCATTATCTTTGGATCACACAGGTTGGTGTACTTCTTCCAATGCAGACTTAGTTAACTCCTCACTAGCTGGCTGCTTGCTTGAATGAATACAAGCCTTTAAGACTCCAGACACTATTCAAATTCATAACTGGCACCATCTCCTTTCTTCACCCCTCTTTCCTGTCGCACCATTATCTTCAGTGATGTCTTCATGAAGGTGAGTCTTGAGCAGGGCCATGTTATCAGAACTAACTATCTGTGGATTGAGGCTAGAATCAAGTGGGAGCCCAGAATCCATCTGCTTTTCCAGGAGTTATGTATGACTCTGGTTTACTTTGGTGGTCGCATTATGACAAAATCAAACCCTTAAGACCCAGCTACATCAACAATAGCAACAAACTGACTGGCAAACAAACAAAAGGCAATAAAACAAACCCTCATAGAAACAGAAAAGAAAAACATTGATGGTCATCACCCTGGATATAAGACAAGTGCATTAATAACACCCACAATTTTTTCTGCAGACACTGTCAGGATGAGAAGTCTGTCAAAGTACTGTTCCACCATGAGCCCTAAGCCCTGAGTTGTTGCCTTGCAGTTAAATCTCCTGTTGCATTGAGCTCTGTTTCCCTAAGCATGGAGATTGGTGCCAGGGAGAAACTTCCTGAACAAATTCTCACAAGTGTGGATCCCTATCCAATTGATAAAAATTTGCTATATCAATGCAAAGGGGTCGAGGAACTAGATATATGAATCCTTCCAATGGAAAGGGACCCACCTTCGCAAATACCAATGTATTTTTTCAACAAATATATCCTACAATTACAAGCCAAAAAATCAGCATCATGTCCAATGGATCGTCTTTTCCATCCCTCCCTGAAAGAAGCATCCTGCAATGCAATCTGAGTTCTAGACCTCAAGCCTGGTTCAGGCAAGACTTCTCACAGTCTGCTGTTTTTCCCTCTCTGCAGTTGGTGAGCTCATCTCAATTACAGACTGTGGTAGTTACATAATCTGTTGTCTAGTTGAGACTATTAAGAGTGAAGGGGTGGCGTTTAGCCTGTCAATCAGGTTGATGACCACATTTATTTAGAGGCGCTAAGGAGATACATAACTCAATGGAGGTGGAACATATGCTTACTCCCTGGGAGACAACAAGATTGCTATATGAAATATTTCTACATTCTTCCTAACGTGATTAACAACTGAGTGGAAGCTACTGTAATATATCTCCTTTCCTTTAACTAGTCCTCCATTCTCAAAAGTTTTGTTGGCAAAGGGTCATAACTACTGCTTACCACAATACTGAAGCCGAAACAACAGAGAATTTGGTGAAATCAGCAGCTATAAAAGCCCACCAGCAGGTGCGGGTGTGTGCAGAGGAAACGTTGTCACCTGTAGAGCCAGGGAACTGGATTTTAAAAGTCACCCAAGAATGGCAACATATGCACAAAGGTGCCTGACACAATGGGTGGATGTACAGATTGTGATAGGAGCTGTAAAAAAAAAAAAATTAAATCCAGGAGCACATTCTCAGAACACACACTGCCATGGTGTCGATTGTCACTCATAGACAGGGTCAAACTGCCCTGTGGGCGCCAAGACTTCAGCTCTGTCTGGGCGTTTTAAAAATCCTCATCTTGGGACTGAGCCCCGGTGGCATAGTGGCTGTGTGCGGGACTGCGGCCCACAGGATTGGCGGTTCAAATCCGGCATCAGCTCTCCAGGAGCAAGGCTGGCTTCCTACTCCCATCAGGGCAGTGATACCCCACCCCCCAAAAACAAAACAAAACAAAAAAACCCCTCATCTTTCTGATCTCAATTCTACCAGACAGATTCAACTAGACCAGGGGATGTACATTGGAGTCGGAAACATGGAGAATTTAGGATGGATGATCCCTTGGGACTAGTGCGGGGAGTGGTGACACTGGGAGGGTGGAGGGAGGGTGGAGTAGAAAGGGGGAACTAATTTCAGGGATCTACATGTGAACTCCTCTCTGGCGTGCGGACAGCGGGGGTGGGTGGATGAGGTGACACATTGGACAGTGTACGATACGAAGAGGTAAAAACAATTTGTAAATCATTAGGGGTTCACGGGGGAGGAGAAGGGGAGGGGAAATATGGGGAGCTGGAATTTTAAAAAGAGAACTGGAGGAAAGGGTTATGCTGGGGGCTCAAGTAGAAAATGTTCAGAAATGAATGTGGCAACATGTGTACAAATGTGCTTAATACGAATGATGTATTGAATGTTATCAGAGCCGCCAATAAAATCTACATTTTAAAAAAAGGAGGGGGAAGGAGGAGCTTATACCAAGGGCTCAAGTAGAAAGTATTTGGAAATGAATATGGCAACATGTGTACAAATATCCTTGATACGAATGATGTATTGAACGTTATAAGAGCTGTAAGAGCCCCCAGTAAAATGATTGGAAAAATAAGAAGACACCTTGGGAGACTCAAAAATGCACTCGCATCAAGTTTTAGCTCATACGTATAATAATACATGTAAGCTGGATTTACATGGATGTTTTGTTGTAATAACTCGTTACAAATTGTTTAAAATAAAAGACAATGAGCTTCTGCTGGAACACTAGGCAGCAAGGTCACAGAGAGTATTTTGGTGCCGTGTACGTCCTCCCATAGTCCACCAGTGTGGCCACAGGAGGGAGGCCACTGCGAGACACGCTACCTTGTCCACTCAGGCCACGTGACCTGAAAGAGCCCTTGGTGCTAGAGCTAGTTGGTGACAACAGGACTGTGTCAACCTCCTTCCATCCTTGACCCCAAACCACGGCCATCAAGTCGAGGGTGCCTCACAGAGACCCTGGAGGAGAGAATGGAACTGTCTCTGCGGGTTTCCAAGGCGCCATCTTTACAGAGCAGCGTGACTCACCCTTTTCCCACAGTGCTGCTGGTGAGTTCACTCTACTGACCTTTGGGTTGGCTTCGGAGTGCTGCAACCTCTGCGCCACCAGTGTAGGTTGGCCCCTATTTCCTTTGCAGTGATGTTTGCAGAGAACTCGTGGAGTGCCTATTTCATCATCGGGGACTCGTGCCTCGCACTGCCTTGACCCTAATGCCTGCTTTTTGGCAAAGAAGATACAACAGCAGGCACTTGACCGTAGGGACGGCTGGCTGTATTATAAGCCATGGTCTGCAGAGCCGGAAGCTGGGTCAAATATGGGAATGCCCCGTGTTCGTTTTTCTTTGATGTGTAACAAGCTTAGTGAGTTAAAATAACAAGCACGACCTCATCTTTTGTTGGCCACGAGTCTCGGCAAAGCTTCGCTGGAGGCACAGTGGTTGAATGGTGAGCTCCTCACCAAGAGTTTGGCTGTTCAAACCTGCCCGTCGTTCCCTGGAAGAAACGTGGGTCACTTCATTCCAGCACAGACTGCGGCCATGGAGACTCCATGGGGAAGTTCCGCTCTGTCCTAGGAGCCAGAATCGGCTTGACGGCAGTGGGGTTAGCTCTGGTTTGGGTTTCCAGAGTGCAATGAAGACATCACCCCTGCTGGAGTTGCAGTGGGAATCGGGTTGATTGGCTGGCTGGCCGGCTGCCTTTAGGAAGGGAACTCCTCCAAGCTCACTCTGGTTTTGCCTGAATTCATTCCTCTGTGGATGTAGGGGTCACGATGGCTTGCTTCTTCAAAACCAACAAACGAGGGGGAGTCCAGGGCAAATCTGATCACAAGATAAGCCCATATATTTTAATGAACAACATCCCACTGCTGGTGGATATGAGCTGGGGGGAGGGGGGCAGACTCACTCTTAAAATATCCTTAATGCAAGGGGCTGAGCCCCGGTGGTGTAGTGGTTGTGTGTGGAACTGCGGCCCACTGGGTTGGCAGTTCAAATCCAGCAGCAGCTCTCCAGGAGCAAGGCTGGGCTTCCTACTCCCACCAGAGGGCAGTGATGCCCCCCCCCCAAATCCTTAATGCAAAAGGTAAGAGTAACAAATATATTAAAGGGTGGCCTTGAGTTCTCATCCAGTTAAGAGTCTGTGTCATGAAAGGAGAGCACGCATAAAATAGTTGTCCTACCTACGGAAGTACAGAGCAGGATGTTGACTCAGAAAATGCGTGTAGTTGTTGAATTGTGAGGCGGACTAGCCGTTTTTATCATCGAACTCCATTTTTAATGTTTTTAAATGACTAAGAGTCCAAGTTGGGTTATTATTAGATTTGAGTATTTGGAGGGTATTTTCCCCAAAAAAAGTAAATAATAACGTTAGTGGCTGCACCTTTAAGAAAAGCAACCAAAAGCAGTTACCACCCATGTTCAAATGTAGGTTTTCAAGTCAACATTTGAATTTTGGAAAATGTGTATTCGCTACCACGAGCTTCTCTGATGACAGGGGCGGGGAGGGGGGCGGATATGAATGGATGGGATTCTGATATCTCGAAATGTGTCAACATGAGAACTGTGGGGCCAGTATTTTCCAATGATTTCAGAACATGGCATGCGGATAAGAGATCCGTCCAAAGCTCAAAATACACGGACGGACACAATGTTCGAGAAGTTTCCAGTAACAGCTAACCAGCTCTAAATTGTCACTTGTCAAGTTTTAGTGCGGTGTGTGACAATAAAGAGAATACCAGTAAGTATTTGAAAAGGCCACGAAAAAGAGGCCCCCCTTTTCCAATGGGATTTCTGTGTGAGGACAAATTTCTTCATGCACATCAACCAAAACACCAAATTAAATGCAGGGTAGAATGAGAAAACAGCTGTGTGCTATTAAGTCTGCCATTAAAGAAATTTGAAAAGTTATAAAACAATTCCACTGTTCTCACTCATGCTGCCCTTCGGGAAAATAAAGTTTTGTGTTGTTTTCACAAGCGGGGTCACCCAAAACAGCTATCTTGGGTGCTCAAGCATCTTGAGAGGGTGAGGTGCTCCTGAAACCCAGAAGGTTGAGAATGTCTTTATGTCTGTGAAGAAACGGGTGGATTGATTTTCACTCTTGCTTTTACTTATCCTCTGCTTCATTTAAGAAAAATCTCCTTCCTCTTTTTCCTAGCGTCTCTAAGTAGAAGCATAGATAATGGATTTAAAATCTTCCTTCACTTCTGAATAAGTACTTAAAGTTGTAAATTTCCATCTGGGCACTGTTTTAAATTCATTCCACAACATTTGATAGGCTATGTTTTCATTATCATTCAGTGCAAAATATTTTCTAGTTTCCCTTGTGGTTTCTTCTCTTTTAAAAAAAAAAAAGATTTTATTATGCTTTCAGTGAATCATACAGCAGTTTGGTTCCCATTTAGCGATGTTCAGACACATTCGGTGCCATTGATTACATCCTTCAAAACGTGTGAACATCCCCACTGTTTCTTTTCTGGTTGTTCTATCTCCCTTAATCTAGTTCCCCTGTCCCCTGAGAGTCTCATTGTTTTAAAGGAATTGATGACTGTTTGGTCTTAAATAGGTGATTTCTAAATAGAAGCTCAGTACTTAGAGGTGCCGTTCATTATTTGGGGGAGCCAATTGTTACTTAACTACAAGATGTCCTCAAGAATTTGTTTCAAACTCAAGGTTTAGAGATTACCTCAGAGCAATTGTGTTGGGGAGCCCTTCCGTATTGAGCAGTCTGGTAGGTCTGGAGTTTTCATCTGTATATTTATGTTTTTTGTTTTTTTAGAAATTTGAGAATGTAATTCACATTTTTTCCCCATTCGATCACGTCCTATCTACTATGGGCCTGATTAGAATGGTTTGGTAGCCAGAAACCATCTAGTTCCTCTGATCTTGAGGTAGATGAGGCTGTGGGCAGTGTAGACAATTTTGTTCTCTGGACTCATTTCTTTTTTGAGTGATTAATTCTGTTTTCTCTTTCGCTTTGGTCAAGATGATTGAGGACTCTACCACAGGGATGAGATCAGTGGCAGATCTGAAGATTGATTATGGTCAAACATCTCAGGAGTCCCACCTGTCTCAAAGCCTGGTCTCTTTTATGATTTTGAGTTTTTGTTCCACGAGCTTCTCCCACTCTCCCCAGGGGATGTGTTCCAGAGCAGCTGGTAGTGGGGATCAGACACCATCTATCTAGTTCC
The DNA here is from genome assembly GCA_004026705.1 of Nesogale talazaci. NCBI lineage: Eukaryota > Metazoa > Chordata > Mammalia > Afrosoricida > Tenrecidae > Nesogale > Nesogale talazaci. The sequence goes on along the minus strand of PVJH01027293.1, from coordinate 18,220 downwards.
TCTGGTCTCAACGCTGTGGAAACTGATGTTTGTAAGGTCCAAGATGCCCTTGGGCCAATTGTTTCTCTATTGGATGAAGAGAGGCCAATGGCTGCAACTTGGGTGACTGCTCACTAAGCTCTTTTAAGATCGCGGTCATGATGCACCAAAGTAGGCAATCGATTACGGTTTGTTTTTGATACCTTGGGTTATTTAGACGTTTAATATAATTTCCATAAACTGAGGTTTTCTAGGTAGTTCTTTGTCATCAAAGAAGCCACACTTTATGATTACCACTATTTTATATTTATTGAGGCATAGTCTATGTCCCAGGGGTACTTGAGAAGAATGTGCTTTCAGCTGTCAGATAGAATATTGCATACATGTCAACCAAGTCAGTATCTTTGACAGTACCATTCAAGTCTCCATCATCCTTACTGATTTCTTTTTGAGATTGGAGTATTGAAATATAAGTCTGTCATTATGGATTTGTCTATTTTCCCCTTCCAGGCTGCCCAATTTTGTCTCACCGAGTTTGAGACCCTGCCGCTGTTTCTCTTTGGGACTGCTCTGTCTCCTAGAGGAATCACACCTCTCGACACTGTGAGATGTCTCTCCCAATGAACAGAGCTCCAGGAGCTTCACTTACAGGAAAAACGACGCCAGCTGAGACCAGTTCCCCTTGCAGTTCTGCTTTTGTGTTTCCATCCATCACGACTTAGGCCAGCTTATCCACCCCCATATTTCATTGCCAACAAATAGATGACGGTTTTAGGGAAGTTCACGAAACTTTGAAACATGCACAAAGGTTCGGTGGATCTATAGCCCGTCACAGCAGGACTAAGAGGGGACACAGGACTTCCTGTGTTTCTGTGGACTGATAGAGATGTTTGACATTCATGCAGCAGGTGACAGAAGCTTAGTTCTTTATGCCGGCCATTAACATGATATGTGTGTGTGGGGGGGGGGCTCTGATTTCTGATGATAATTTTTATTTGGGTGACCTCTGAGTGTCCCTTGTCATTTTTGATCAGCCTGGTTGACACATCGCACTGAAAGTAAATTTCAGACTGACCCTGACACCTAACCTGGCTGAGCAAGGCAGACCAGTTGTCTTCTCTCCTTAAACTCGACTTCCTAGTGAACCTCAGCTTGGCTTTAGAAGGTGGAGGGCAGCGGTTCTCACACTTATTTTGCCACAGGCCGCTTTTACCCTCTTAAATATTCAGGACTTTGCTCATGTAAGTGATGTCAGTAGTTGCCATATTCAAGTTTAAAATTGAGAAATGTCTTTTAAAATATTTATTAGCTTATTTGCAGATAGCAGTAAACTCATTCCTGTTCACATAAATAAATAAAGTGCATGGACTCCACTGAGATGACTGCACTAAAATCGTCTTTAAGCCTGATGCCAGCATTATGCCCTGCTTAAAACCAAGCAACAAAAACAAAGCAAAAACGAGCAACAATTCAGCTGAGCGAAGGCTAGCATTCTGCTCTTAGAAGATCTAGCTACTGAGCATCAAACTGACAACACAGCTACTGGGAGATTACAGAGGAAGCTTAGTGGGCAATGAGTTTATGTGGATGATGGGAAAACCATTCGGGAAAGGAGTGCAAGGATGGTTGTGCAACTCACATAATGTAAGTCTCGTCCCCGACTTGTGCATGTATGAACTGGTGGGTCGGTGTACGTCTTGCTGTGTCTAGTCTCAGCAATAAAGTAAAACATTAAAAAAAATAAATAACAGGGCCGACCCCCGGGGGCGTAAGTGGTTGAGCGCGGGACTGCGTCCGCGGGCTTGGCGGTTCAAATCCAGCAGCGGCTTCTCAGGAGCGGCACTGGGTAGCGCCCACGACCACCAGAGGCAGTGGTGCCCCCCCAAAAAAATAAATAAATAACTATAACAATCAAATTACATTCAGAACTTGTACGTGGATCAAGAGGCAATTGTGCGAACGGAACAAGGGACTCTTGCATGGCTTAAATTCAGGAAAGGTGTGCACTCGTCCTTCTTATTCAGTCTGTATGCTGAGCAAATCATCAGAGAAGCTGGATGAGATGAGGAAGAGTGTGGCATCAGGACCAGAGGAAGGTAGCATCCTGGGGATGCAGATGACACAATGTTGCCTGATGAAAGTCGAGGCCTTGAAACCCTTGTGGTGAAGATCAAGGACGGCAGCCTCCAGTACGGATTACTGAATGTAATGTAAGGAAGTCCCAAATCCTCACAACTGGGTCAACACGATAAATGGGGAAAAGGCTGAAGTGTCAAGGATTTTTGTCTTCTTTAGATGGCCAATCGGTGGTGTGGAAGCAGAAGTCAGCACATCAAAAGACAGATTGCAGTAGGTCAATCTGCTACACAAAACCTCTTTAGAGTATTGAAGAGCGAGGATGCTGCTTTGGGGACTAAGGTGCCGCTGACCCACGCCGTGGTCTTCTCCACCGCATCATGCGCATGTGAAAGTGACACAGTGAGTCAGGAAGACCCTTGAAGAATTGGGTGCATGTGAATTGTGGTGCTGGAAAAGAATATGGAAAATGCCGTGGACTGCTAAAAGGGAAAACCCATCTACCTGTATTGCAAGAAGGAAGTTCGGAGTGCTCCGGACAGGCAAGGATGGCAAGACTTCATCTGACATACTCCACACGTATTATCAGGAGAGCCCAGTCCCTGGGGAAAGACATCGTGTCTGGGAAAATGAAGGGGCCGCAAAGAAGAAGACCCTGAATGACTTGAAGGGACACCGCGGCTGCATCGGTGGGTTCAGGCCTAGGAGCAACCGTGAGGCTGGCGAGGACTGTGCAGTGTTTGTTCCATGGTGTGTTCTGGGCCGGAGTTGACTTGTCCCCTAACAATAACAAGTTACCCCCCCCCAAAAGGGCTCTTTGAAAAGACAGTTAAAGAAAAGTGGCAAATAAATACATAAACTGCATGTATTGCTTTATTGTATTGCTTTATTCCATTCTGAAGGTCCGTCTTTTCATGGGATATTACTCAGATCATAGACGCTTAATGTTAAGCATTGATATGCTTGAATTTGTCCACTCCTTTTCCATTTGGTTTCTATTCTATTTGTCCTTTGTTTCATCTTTCCTCTTTTCCCATTTTTCCCTCATCTCCTTATTTTGATTTACCTAAGCCTGACACCTTTCCTTTCCTTCTCGCCTTCCTTCCTTCCTATGGATTTCATTTTATTGCCTCTAATAGTTTATTCGATGTGCCTTTTATTTATCAATGGGTGTTCTAGTGTCTTAAATAAAAATCATTAATTATCAAAGATGACCATCAAATACTACAAAATTTCACATAAATATCGTCAAAGAAATGTCTAGATGAAATCTTTTTACACAAAGTTCATGTTTCTGGGCCATTTCCCCCACCCGCCCATCTGATGTCATTTTCAATCAACCTCAAGAGCTTTAAAGAGTTAGAGTCTCTGAAATCTACGGGCAGTTCTAGCCTGTCCTAGAAGGTCACTGTGAGTCTGAATCAAATTGGTTGCAGTGCGTTTGGTTTGGGTGAAAAACTCTAACATTTCCTCACAGGCACACGTGCAGACAAGAAATTTCTCTTACCTTACATTTCTTCATTACCTCTCAAAGATGCAATGCATCTTTACTCCAGCTGCTTTTTTTTTTAGAATTAAACAATTTTAATTACACTTCATTTTAGAAATTATTCGCTCGTATACATTCAGGCTTGTGAAGTACTGTGTTACTTCCTGTGTTACTTATAAGCTCTTATTCTCAAGCCAGTGTGGCTACGTAGAACTTCTCTCATTGTTATTTCAGGTCCAACTCAGCAAACCATGTATAATGTGTTACCAAGACCAAATATTACCTGGTCTTGCCATGTGTTCACAATTATTAATATGCTCAGGTCCATTAAAAAAAAAACTGAACCACATCCGTGATGTGTAATTCGTCTGTTATAATTCAATGTTATTAGGTGCCATCACCTATAAGGACCTTATGCACAACTGAATGCACAAGCACTGCTGGTGCTGTGCCATCTCCACCTTTATCCCCTGCCGGAGCCCATTGCTGCAGCGACAGTGTCCATCCACTCGAGAGGACCTTCCTTTTTTTTTCTCGTTGCTTTGCTACTTTTATCAAACATGATGTCTTCTCCAGGGAGCGGTCTCTCCTGACAGCATGTCCAAACCAGGCAAGACAAAATCGCACCATCCTTGCCTCCACGGAGCACTCTCCCTCTGGTTATCCTTCTTCCAAGACTGATCACTGTGTCCTGTTGGCAGTCCATGTTTCTTTCGATGTTCCTGTCCAGCACCACAATTTGAAGGCATCCGTTCTTCTTCAGTCGCCTTTAGTCACTATCCAACTTTCGCAAACATATGATGCAATGGAAAGCACCAGGGCTTGGGCTAGGCCTGCCTTAGTCCTCAAAGTAACCTACTGGCCTTTCAATACTCTGCGGCAAATTTACCTGCCATGTGTCTTTTGATGTCTTGACTGCTGCTTCCATGAGCATCGACTGTGGACCCAATCAAGTTGAAATCTTGACAGCTTCACCCTTTCCTTCATTTAGCCAGCTGCTTTTAAAGTCTGTCACTGTTTGGTTTTTTAGCAGTTCAATGATTATGTTTCGCAGTGTGGGTTTTCTTTGGGTTAAGTTTGTTTGAGATGCTGTGCTTCGCTTAGAAATGTAGACCAAGAAAGAAGTTTGGGGGTCTCCATCCTTCCTTCTTCCTCACCCCCCACCCTCTGAGTACTTAATATACAAGTGACTGGCAGTTCACAGCTTGTTTGCAACACAGAATCAACAGCAGAGTGAAATATGCCTGAAAACAGAGCCAGGTTTTAATGCTCATGCTGTTAGCACAGGGAAAGAACTTTAAAGGTCATGGAGTGAGGATATCGTACCTACCTCAAAGATGCCAGAAGGTAAATGTTTGCTTAAGGATAGTCCTCCTTCAGCATCTAGAAAGTTCTCGATTGTTCTTCAACTTGAGAGATGGCATACAGCCTAAATTGAGGGAATGGTACCTCATTATGCCTTTAAGTATTAAAACTATTGATGTGACCAAATCCAGAGAGAAGGGAACAACAAGAGATCTAAAATCGATGGCAAGGGGGTGTGGGATGCTTGGTGGGGTTTGATCAAGTGCAATGTAGCTGAGAGGAATTACTGAGGGCCAAAAGAGGTAGAACATGATAGTGAGACAGTAGGAAAGTAAAAGGAAATAGAGAAAAGAACTAGGAGGCAAAAGACATTTATAGAGGTATAAATATAGATATTATATATTAATATATAACAACAGGAATATAGGTCAACAGGAATATAGGTCTATGTACATATATTTATATGTTAAGTAGAAAGGTAGTAAATGGACATTGGGTTTCCATGCAAGTCCGCCGTCAATGCAAGACACTTGTTTCTGAAAGCCTAGCATTGTGTGATGCTCACCTTCCCAACACAATTGCTGAAGACACAATGGGTGCATAAGCAAGCATATGTGGTGAAGAAAACTGATGGTGCCCTGCTACTAAAAGATATAACATCTGGGGTCTTAAAGGCTTGAAATTCAACAAGTGGCCATTTAGCAAGGAATCAACAAAGCCCACATGGAAGATGCACACCAGCCTGTGTGATCATGAGGCGTCAATGGGATCAGATCTCAGGCATCAAAGACCCAAAACAAAATATCATATCAATGTGAATGGGGGAGGGGTGTCGGAGCAGAGACCCAAAGCCCTTCTGTAGGCAATTGGACATCCCCTTACAGAAGATTCACAAGAAAGAGATGACCTAGTCAGGATGCAGTATAGCACCGATAAAACATACAACTTTCCTCTAGTTCTTAAGGCTTCCTCCCCCACCCCCTGACTATCATGACCCCAATTCCACCTTACAAATCCAGCTAGACAGAAGCATGTATGCTGGTACAGATTATAGCTTGCAACACAGGAAATCCAGGACAGATAAACCCTTCAGGACCAATAATGAGAGTGGTGATACCAGGAGGGGGAGAGGAAGGTGGTGGTGGGGGGAGCACTGGGAAACCAATCACAATTATCCGCACATAACCCCCTGCAAGGGAATGGACACCAGAAGAGTGGATGACGGGAGACAGTGGTCAGTGTAATGGCATGAAAAAGCAATAATAATTTATAAATTATCCAGGGTTCACAAGGAAGAGGGGAGGGGGAAAGGAGATGATTCCAAGGACTCAAGTAGAAAGAAAATGTTTTGAAAATGATGATGGCTGTGCTTCCCTCGCTCACCCTCCTACTGGGTCCTGTCAGTTCCACCTCAACAGCCTTTCACGTCTTTCCTTCACACCCCAGTCAGCCTCTCATCTCCCCACCTTCTGCCTACACACAATAGTAAATCCGTCTTACTGAAACATAGCCCTGACCATGTACCTCATGGATGTGTTCTCTCTCCCCACCTCGATGGTAAACTCCTTGTGGCCAGGATCTGTGCCCGGGTCATCATTTGTTTTTTGTTTGTTTTTTTTTTTTTTTGGGGGGGGGCATCACTGCCCTCTGGTGGGAGTAGGAAGCCAAGCTTTGCTCCCAGAGAGCTGCTGCTGGATTTGAACCGCCAACCCAGTGGGCCGCAGTCCCGCACTCAATCACTGTGCCACTGGGGCTCAGCCCCCAAGTCATCATTGTATCTCCCACAGCATCAATCACTATTTCTTGAACGAAAATGGTGATGGCAACGTATGTACAAATGTGCTTGACACAATGGATGACTGGATGCATTGTGGGAAGAGCTGTAAGAGCCCCCAATAAAATGGCTTTTTAAAAAAAGAGTTCTAATCTCTCTGCATCCTCTCCAACATTTGTTGTTGTTTTTTTTTTGTTTGTTTGTTTTTTAATTAGGCTATCCTTATGGACATACGACAGTGTCATTTTGGGGGGTTTGCAGCTCCGTACTGGCTAGTGATGGTGAGCATTGCCCCCTGTATTTTTTAGCTATTTGACTGTCATCCTTTGTGGCTCGTCTGTTCCTATCCTTTGACCACCATTTAATTGTATTATTTGTGTGGGGGTTTTTTTCTTATTGAGGAGTCGTAGAACTCTATAGATGCAAATAAGCTATTGTTTTTCTGTGAAGTCATGGCTAAGGATTTTTTTCCCGGTCCATGGGCTTTTCTCTTGCTCTTTTGATGTTGTCGTTTGAGGTGTTGTATTTTTATCGCCAGAGTGGATTCATCAGAGGCTTAATCCATGTGGGGAATCCTGCAGGTGGATTTTGCAATTCCACTGTCATCCACAGCCTGCTGCAAACCAGGTATTCACAGTTCAAGCTCTGACACCATTCTAACACTCAAGAACTTTACACGTATGCTGTTCTTCTTCCATGTGGACTTAGCTGATGTACGGCTTAGATGGCTGCTTGTTTGAAGACAAGCCTTTAAGACTTCCGGTGCAAATTCCTTCTGCCAGTAGGCCTCTATTTGGTTTCATCACCACACTGTTCTGTAAGATCTCTATCTCTGGTGAGCTCTTCATGAAAGCAAGTATCAAGTGAGGGCCATGTCTTAAGAACTAATTGCTTGGCTGAGCCCTGTGGCACAGTGGTTGGGTGCGGGACTGCGACCCACAGGGTTGATGGTTCAAATCCAGCAGCAGCTCTGCAGGAGCAAGGCTGGACTTCCTACTCCCACCAGGGCAGTGATGCCACACACACACACACACACACACACAAAAGAACTAATTGTTCTAATATTAGGGCTAGAATGAAGTGCAAGCTTAAAATCCATGCATTTACCTCTGGTTCACTTTAGAGATATTATTGCCTATAGAGTATCATATAAAGGTAATTCTATTGATGGTATCATTTAGCCAATGGTCTAGAATTTAAAACACTGCTGAGAAAGAGAACTTATACAAATATGGATTGAGTTCAGATTGCAATAAATGAATTGTGGACGTGTGGAGGGTAAAGCCTTAAGTGACTAGACACAACGTAGACACACAACGGGGGTTGGTGATGGGACAAACCTTTTACTTACACTCATTTGTAAAGGCAGAACCATGCCTGCCAGACTAAGACAAATCATAGAAGAGCAGGGAAGACATTGAAATTGTAAATATTGGGTAGTCCCAGGCCACCATTCATTAGATACTCTGAAAGCACATACCGAAGTCCAACAGAGAGAATAACGTGAAAAATAATGAAGGGTCGTATTTTCAAAGAAGGCGGCAAATAACCATAGGTGGCAAGCATTAGGCCCTAAGTTGGCCTAACTGGACATGTTTTTAAGTCAGTGACTTCAGCTAAAGCATTGGCAAAGGACAGTGATGGAGAAGGTGGGCATCTAGCCCAGGTCATTGGGGAAAAACCATATGTACACACACACAGTGAGCCTTTGTGACACGCTCTTCTTTGAGAAGTTGGCTCTGGATTCAAGGCCAAGCTCCTGCTGTCTCCTTAAGACACACATCAGCAGGACAGGAGGGAGAGGTACAGAAGGATAAGACTGTGTCGTGCCCTAGCCTTAGGGACTTTCTGTCCTGTTCCTGGTTACGGAGACAGCAATACAGATGCTGACATCTATGACAGGAACAGAGGCAACAGGACCCACTGACTAACGCCAACTTTCAGCTTTACATCTGGTCAGGCAGGTTCCTCATCGTTTGGTCTTTTAGAGTTTAGGAGAGAACATAAATATTCCGTAGATAAGTGGGCAGTGAGTTTTGTCAGAGCGTGATATTTGGAAGCCCGCCCCAGATGAGCAGAGATGCAGGACAACAGGCAACTCTCCAAGCATTTATTCAGGTAGCATCTTAGATCTCGACATGAATGTCTCAGCACACCTCGAGGTGTCACTGGATGTGAAGAACAAGGTTCCAGGGCTGGGTTGCTCCAGGAAGGCCTGTAGGACAGAGGCTGTCCACTCACAAAGAGTCCACCATCGCTGGTACAGGAAACTTCTCATGGCCCCAGACAACTGCCTCAGATGCAGGATGCCCAGGTCTCACTCCGCAGCAGGGGCATGGTGACGTCTCCAACACTTTCACTGGACACTTCCAAAATGACTGCTTCAACAAACCCTTGGGGAAGAGCCTTTAACCAGTACCGGGTCTACTGCTGGTTTCCACACAGATGACGTCCAATCAGACCTCCCTCCTCTGGTCGGTGTTCTCCGAAACATCAAGGAACCACCATGCTTCACCAGAATAACCACCCCTCACCTTCCCAGGAGGCAGTGAACTGGCGAAGGGTTCAGGTCCACAGTCAAGGGGCAGGTCACCAGTGCATCAGGCTAAGGCACTTTCTGGGCTCCAGAATCACTGCCAATGGCTCTCAATTTGAAGGCAGGGCATTGAGAAGAAGGAGGAGTTTAGAGGAGATATAAAGTGAAAGACTCAGAGACAAGGGGAGCAGAGGCAATCATAGGGTCATCAGGATCCCAGAGGCAGCAGCGGAAGCAGCAGAAAAAGGATGAGGAAAGTTCTGGGATTCAGAGAAGAAGCTTGACTCATCTGACCAATGAGCCAATCGCTATAGTAACTAATTTCTGTATAAGCTCCAGGAATTCCATAATGACCACAGCCAATGCCCCAGCTTATGATTCCCACCTGCATCCAGGTGTGGTTCAATTCACAGACTAGGGGTCCGCCAGAATCGCCCTGGAGAAAGAAAAAAAAAGAGGGGTAGGGGTAGGGAAGAAAGCACAGGAATGGGAGAGGATCCATATCAGAGCAGATACACGGGGTCTCTCCCCTCCCCATTCCCCTCAGATCCCTTCAGACCTTGATTTCTGAGAATATGCAACTTGAAGACTGCCTTCCCCCCCCCCCACAAAAATTACATACAAAAATTATACACAAAAAGAACATGCACATGGTTAGAAAAGAAATGAAGAAGGTGTGCACTGAGTTCATTGCCTGTCACAAAGAAATGGAACTTCTATCATATTATTACCTGTCCCTATTTCCCTAGGCCTCTCGCCAGGCAATGTCAAAGGACAGAGCACATCAGTTCAAGAACGACCCAGCCATTTGTCAAACGTGAAGAAGCAGTGAATGTTGGGATTGTCAAACAACCCAGGTTGATCTGCCTCGAGTATATGACCCTGAGTATACTTACTCCACATCATTTTAAAGATCTTCTCAAGAATAGATTTGGCTTATTGAACACTAATGATGAGCGATTGCTGGGCTTTGCACTTGTGTCAGGCACATAGCACATAGCTCTGGCACAAGCTCACCATGTTCATGGCCGTTTCTCAATTCTTCTCGGCAGGTGTCACTTTGGAGACCAGTGCTGGAAGGAACATCCTGGTGCCCGGGGTGCAGCCGAGAGACAGCAGCAGCAGCAGCAGCAGCCCTCAGCTAGTAACAGATGTGGATGGAGTGCCCCAAACCAATGGTACTCCAGTGTCATCCAGACATCCAATTTCTCCAAATCTGAGCCATGGGAGGTAAGTGGGGGCAGCAGAGATTGAGGGCAGTCATCACTATGCACTTTTAAGTTTTGAGACAGCCAGCAATCCCAGCAGAAGGTAGTCTCTCAGAACACATTCACCTCACTTAGCACGAATGAGCAGAAAGACAAAAAGAAATGTTTGGAAGGAATTGTAAATCAAAGATATGGAAGCTTGCAAATCTTCAGGGCAGTGGGTGTTTCCCACTAACTTACCAATGAAAGATAAACCTAATATTTCAGGTACGTATTGCTATGAAATGCTCAATAAAGACATCTGAAAACTAGCGTTAAGTTTTCTCAATGGGATAAAAGAGAACATGGAAGGTTTTACAAAGATTTTGAAAAATAACCAACTAGCAAGGTAAGGAATTGAGTGGAGTGATAGAAACCATAAATGAAAAGAAACTAGAAATTCTGAACCTTAATAATAAAAGAACAGAAGTTAAAAGCTCCTTAGAATACTTCAGAAGCAGAATGAATACCATTGAATGAAGAATCAACGAACTAGAAGACAAAGACTCTGAGATTATCCACTTTGAAGAACAAATGGGTAAAAATGAACAGGGCATAAGAGTTTGATGGGACATGAAGGGAAATAATTTATGCATAATAGGAATTCCAGAAAAAGAAGAAAGGAAGCAAAGTCCAGTAGATATTTTTTTAAAAAATAATCACAGGAAAAAAAAAATCACAGGGCTGAGCCCCGGTGGCGTAGTAGTTGTGCACAGGACTGCGGCCCACTGGGATGGAGGTTCAATTCCAGCAGTGGGGCTGGGCCTCCTACTCCCACCACCAGAGAGCAGTGATGCCCCCCCCTCCAAGAAAAAGTGAGGATGAAATCAGACTTTGTCCCTTCACTCAAGTTGACAGGAGATTATGTAACTGCCACATCGACAAAAACAAGTTGAGGATCAAAGGCTGGCAAAAAGTATACCTACCCAATGGCAATTTAAAAAAATCCTAGTCTCTGAAAAAATCAATCACAAGATGCACGTCCTAACAAGCCATAAGGATGAACACCATATAATGCTTAAGGGATCAGTAGACCAAGAGCAATGAGCATAATAAATAGATATGTGCCCAACAAGAGACGTGCAAAATTCATCAATCAAATTCTTCAGAAGATGGAAAAACTCACAGATTCAACAGAGTAGGAAACTTCAATACACCACTATTCAAGAAAGACAGATGAGTGGGAAAGAGGTTCCAACGAGGAGCCTGCATATGTAAACTCTACAGTTAGTCAACTCGACCTTCTAGACATATTCAGAGTTCTTCATCCAATGGAAAAAAATACTCCGCGTTCTTTCCAGGTGCACATGGCACATATTCAAAATAGACCACAGGGACACAAGTCAACCTTGCATAAATTCCAACATGTAGAAGTCATTGAGACTTCCTTCTCTGACCACTACTCCATAAAACTAAAAATCAACAAAAGAACGATTAAAAAAAATAAGAACAAACAAGCAGCTATCTAGCTCAGAAGCAACATAGGCCATGTGGAAGAAGCACATCAGCTTGTGGGATCGTGAGGTGTCCAAGGGATGAGATATCAGACTTCAAGATCTAAGAAGCATAACATTGCGTGCTCACTTTCCTGATATGATCGCTGAGGACAAATGTGTGCATAAGCTAATGTGGTGAAGAAAGCTGATGGTGCCCGGCAACCAAAAAATATAGCGTCTGGGGTTTTAGAGGCTTGAGTAAACAAGCGGCCATTCAGCTCAGAAGCAAAAAAGCCCACACGGAAGAAGCACACCAGCTTGTGTGATCATGAGGTGGTGAAGGGATCTGGTGCCAGGCATCAATGAGCTAAAATTATATTATTATTAATGAGGGGGAGTACAGATTGGGGACTCAAAGCCCATCAATAGGTGAAGTGACATCCTCTTGCAGAGGGGTTACAAGGAGGAAATGAGCTAGTTAAGATACAGGGTAGCAGCAATGAAATATGCAACCTTCCTCTAGTTCCCATGCTGCCTTCCACCCACTATCATGACCCCAATTCTACCACATAAATCCAGCTAGACCAGGAGATGTACAGTGAAGTTGGAAACATGGGAAACTTAGGATAGATGATCCATCAAGACTAGTGATGGGAGTGGTAATACCAGGAGGGTGGATGGAGGAATAGAAAGGGAGAACCAACTTCAGGGATCTACACGTAGCCTCCTCTCAGGGACATGGACAACAGGGAAGTGAGTGTTGGGACACATTGTACAGTGTACAGTATGAAAATAATAACAATTTGTAAATTACTAAGAGTTCAGGGGAAGGAGAAGAGGAAGGGAAATATAGGGAGCTGATACTGGAGGGAGGGAGGATGTTTTGAGAGTGATGATGGCAATAAGTGTGTAAATATGGCCTGCCTACAATTGATGTTTGTGTGGATTGTGATGGGAGTTGTGTGAGCCCCCAATAAGATGATTCATTTTTTAAAAAAAAGAAAAACAAGAACAAATCCTTGGAGGAAGAATAAATTTCTTCTTCAAAATGACAGGGTACTGGCCCGAATTAGAGATGATATAAGGAAGTTTCTAGAAACTAATGAGAATGAGAATACAACATACCCAAACCTAGGGTATACAGCAAAGGCAGTTATTAGAGAATGTTTAATAGTGATGAATGCACATATGAAGAAGGAAGAGTCTTATGGTCAATACTATCACAAAAAACTTCAGCAGTTGGAAGAGAGTCAACAAAATAATCCTTCTACTAGCAAAAGAAAAAGAAAAATCAGGGCAGAGACAACTAAGTGGGAAAACAATAAAATAATGCAAAAAAATCAATTCAATAAAAATGTCGGTTCTTCAAAAGGATTAACAGAATTGACAAACTGTTGTCAAATCTAACCAAAGATAGATAGGCACAGACATTAATATCAAGGATAAGGGATGAAGCAGGGGAAATTACAATGGATTCTAATGAAATTAAAAGATTAACTACCCAGTACTGTGAAGATCTGTACTACACTGACTTCAACAACTTAGATGACATTGACAAGTACTTTGAAAAACAACCCCTCCCTAGATTTTCTCATATTGATGTCAAGAACCTGAAGAAACTCATAGGAAAAGAAGAAATAGATATGGTTATCAACTGAAAATAGTCCTGGCCCAGGTGACTTCATAGGGGACTTCAACAAAACATTCAGGGAAGGGCAGACACCAATTCTACACAAGCTCTTCTAGAGCATAGAAAAGGATGATAAACTCCCAGACATATTCTATGAAGCTAGTATAACACTGATACCAAAACTGGGCAAAAAGAGTCCACAAGAATAGAGAACTACAGTCCAGTATCTCTAATGAATATTGATACAAAAAACCCTTGACAAAATTGTGGTCAATAGAATATAAAAGTATATAAAACAAAGAACTCATCATGACCAAGTGGGATCCGTACCAAGGATGCAGGATTGGTTCAACATCTGAAAATCCAGCAATATTTCCTATCACACTGACAAGAAGACGTACAAGAACCACATGATAATATCAATAGAAACAGAAAAAAAGCATTTGACAACATTCCATACCCATTCCTAATTAAGACACTCAAGAAGATAGGATTGGAAGGAAATTGCCTCAATATAATGCAAGCTATGTATGAAAAAACAACCCTTAGCATTACAATTTATGGGGAAAAGATGAAAACATTCCCACTGAAAAAGGAGACCAGACAACGATGCCCCTTGGCCCCACTTTTATTCAACATTCTCCTGGGGATTCCAGCTAATAACATAAAGCAATGGAAGTACACCAAAGGTACCCATCTGGGGAAAGAAGTGAAACTATCATTATTTACAGATGATATGATTTTACATATTGAGAACCCCAAAGACTTCACAATAGGAATGGTGGAAGTATATAGCAGAGTGGAAAGGTATAAGATTGACAAGCAGAAGTCAATTGGACTGCTATATACAACCGATGGGATTACAGAAAACGAGATCAAGAAGGTAGTACCCTTCACAGTATCTGAGCATAAATTTTGATAGATACAGATATACCTCACCCCCAAAAAATTTGTATGAGGAAAACTATAAACACTACATGAAACCCATAGGCACTTTCACAAATGGAAGAATATTCCATGCTCATGAATCAGAAAACTCAGTAGTGTCAAGCTGTCAATGCTACCTAAGGCACTCTACAGCATAATCCTGATACAAATACCAGCATCTTTATTCAAAGAGATGGCAAAAATTGACTATCAACTTCATATGGAAACAGAAGAACCCCAAATTCGTAATGAACTCTTTGAAAAGTCGAATAAAGTGGGAGAGCTTGCATTACCTGACCTTAAAAATAATTATACAATAGGGCTGAACCCCGATGACGTAGTGCTTGAGTGCGGGACTGCGGCCCACTGGCTTGGCGGTTCAAATCCAGCAGCAGCTCTCCAGGAACAAGACTGGGCCTCCCACTCCCACCAGAGGGCAGTGATGCCAAAATAATAATAATAACAATTATACAGCCACAGTTGTCAAAACAGCATGGCTATAAGTAAGTAAGCAAATAAGTAAATAAATGATACTGGTATAAAATAGGCCAGTGGGACATACTAAAGATAAAACACTTGTGTTCCCCAAAAGACATCATCAAGAGACTAATAAGAGGGCCCACAGACTGGGGAAAGGTATTCAGTCAAGACATATCAGACAAAGGGCTTATTATTAAAACCTACCGAATTCCGCAGGTTTACAATAAGAAAAAATTGAATTCCCCACTGAGGATCTGGGCAGAAGACTCGAATAGAAGATTCACAGGGAGGAAATCGGAATGGCCAATAAAACATGTGAGAAAATGTTCCCACTCACTAGCCGTCTTGGAAATGCAAATTTCTAAAACTACGAGATGCCTCCTCGCCCTCGCAAAGATAGCCCAATTCAAAAAAACCAGAAAGCAACAAACGGCGGAGAGAATGTGGTGACACAGAAACACTTATTCACAGCTGGGGGTCTTTTAGATGCATACAGCTACTGTGGAAAGCGATTTGGTGATTACTAAAACACATGGAAATCGAGTTACCGTATGAGCCAGCAATCCCCTATACTGGGCATCTACCCCAAAGAAATAAGACACAGACCACAACCAGACATCTGTGCTCCAGGGTTCATATCTGTACTCCAGGGTTCATTGGTGTGCAGTTCACAATCACACAGAATTGGAAGCAGCCTAAATTTCCATCAGTAAACCAATGGAGTTTAAAATTCTACACACAGTGGAGTACGACGCACCCCTAAAAAATAGTGTTGACGCACCTTGCCTCATGGAAAAAGTTGGAGGATATTATGCTGAGTGAAGTTAGCCCCACACCAAAGGAAAAAGATATCACGAGTCTACCGAGGTAAAGTTCAAGCAGCAGAACGGGCATAGGGAAAAATGCATATAATCCCAGATACTCTGACAAGAGCCAGACCAAACTCAATGAAGCATATATCATGAAAGAAAGAGAGAAACAAAAAAAGAAAGAAAAGATGCATAGAGCACCTGTACTGAAAGATGTCTCTCCTCCACACCACCGCACCCCACTGCCCCGACCCCATATGCCTTTATGGCCCACAGATGGGTGGGGAAAGAAAAAACACAGCAGTGAACCAGGGCACGAATCCCTGGAAGGGTATTGTTCATATCTGCACAGGAAAGGAGGAGAGAGAGTAGACCTAGTTCTGGTACACCAATCCTCGCGGGCAATGTTCCTGGTTAGAGCCACTCCATAACAGTGAAGACACAAAGCTAAGAAACAGCTAAGAAACAAATCCGGTGGAGAAGAAAGACTAGAGTGAGACAGGACCAGCCTCAGCTCGAGACATGCCGTCCGGATCCTAGATGACAAGCCGGCAGAGGATGGTATTGAAGGTACAGTTTGGGCAGAGTGGCGAGTCTGACCCACCCACATGGGGGCAAACCAAGAGGGGTGTGCAACGACATGCCATGAGAACAGAGGCACGAAGTCTCTGAAGAATCCCAATTGTAGACTTCTGACTACACCTGGCACCTCATCTGAACTGGATGGAGGTTACTTATAAAGAGGCGACGATGAAAGTCTAATGATGTAACAGGGTGTGGGGAGGGATAGACTGCTTCATCCCGGACCACAGGAAGAGCAATGGGGACGTACAGGAAAACCCACCTGTTAGGTAATTGGAGAGTCCATCACAGAAGGGCCGCACGGAAGGGATGACATTTCCAGGGTGCAGTATAGCACTGGTGGAACGTATAGCTATACTCTAGCTCTCCAATATCTCCTCCCCTTACTATCCTTTCCCATCATTCATCTTGCTAGACCTGTGTATGTTCATTTGTATAAGTTCCTAGATCATGAAAGTTGAGATAGACATCCTTCAGAAGCAGCAGTAGAAGTGACGATTCCCTGCGGGTGTGGGAAGGGGGGGCGCGATAGCAGTGATAACTCTTTCCCGATTCCAAGGGAGTGAATGACAGAAGGTTAGGTGAATGAGTACATGGGGATGGTGTACAATACAGAAAAATAATAATATATAACATGGTTCCTGCGTGGTAGGGTGGGGGGAGAGGAGATAAAGGAGGGCTGATATCAAAGAGTTCAAGAAGAAAGAAAATGTTTTGAAACTGATGGTGGCAACAACTGTACAAGTACGCCTGTTCTAATTGAATTATGGATTGTTACGATATCTGTAAGCACTCCTAATAACATGATTTTAAAAGGGGGGGGGGTAGAGACGGTAAGGGACTCTTAAATCATAAACCAACCTGGCAAGAATCCTTTCCTTTGTCACTGTAGCCACAGATAATGCCTTCATGGATGACGTACCTGGCAGTTCTCACTTTTTCTTTTAGGATTTGATTACATTTCTCAGGGCGAACAATCGTTAGCTTAGCCTCCTGAAGCAGTTCAGGAATGATCTGCTCTGATGGACCTGCAGAGGGATAACTTAGAGTGAGTGACTCCGTATGAGTCAGACAGAGGCCCCTGGCTCCCATTCTGAGTCTGCAACCCCGTGTTCCTACACATTCGCCCCCTTAGATCAGGAAGGCAGGGCAGCAAATGGGCTCTCCATTGGACAGAGAAGGAAACCGAGGCCTCAAGCTGGTTTGGGAAGAGAAAAGGCTTAGAAACAAAACCCGGTGGAGAAGAAAGAATAGAGTGAGCTGAGCCCCAGTGGCGCAGTGCTTGAGTGCAGGACTGCGGCCCACTGGCTTGGCGGTTCAAATCCAGCAGCAGCTCTCCAGGAGCAAGGCTGAGCCTCCCACTCCCACCAGAGGGCAGTGATGTCCCCCACAAAAAAAATAGAGCTGAAGAGGGAGAGGCATACCCAGACTTCTGTCATTCAGACCAGCAGTCATAATAGCAACCGGGGCTCTGGACATCAGAACCTTTACCTTCTAAAGCACGGTCTCAGACTGTAGGGCCGGCAGCCCCTGAAATATATACAATCCAGCCCCCTGCCCCCCAACAGCAGATTGAAAAGCCTCCGTGACAAGGACCCTCTGCCTCTGCCTATACACCAAAGGAGAGGTTATTCCCCTACTCAGTGAGGCACTTTCAGTGAAAGGACGCTCTGACTGACAGACAATTAGACTGAGTTGAAATACACTTGAGGAGAATGCCACCATCAGCGGGGCTCATGCCCAGGCCTTGGCTCATCATTGATCACACAACTGTTCAATTACTTCCTGGCAGCAGTATCTTACTCCACCCTCCCTATTCATTCTCTAGAAACTCTGCTTCCCTGTCCCCCTCCCCCCTTTAGCTCTCAGGCCCACCCTCCTGTACAAGGCAGCTCCTCCCCCGACTGGAGATGGCTGTGACCTTGCTGTGTTGACTCACCAGTTTCTGCT
>PVJH01027292.1:0-28650 GCA_004026705.1 Nesogale talazaci | reverse complement strand
CCCCACCAACTCCCCTAAAAGTCCTTCCAGCCTGACCCTCAGTTCTCCCCTCTCAGGCACTCACTGCTCCCCACAACTTCCCAGGTTAGAGAGGCCACCTGCTTTTCAGAGAGCAAGCATGCCAGGTTTCTTATGAGCCAAACCCACTACTGTCTAGTCGATGCTGATCTATAAGGCCACATAGAACTGCCCCTGTGGGTTTCTAAGACCGTGAAGGTTAGCGAGAGCAGGTGGCCTCTTTTTTCTTACACAGAGCAGCTGGTGGTTTCAAACTGCTGACCCTGAGCCAGCCATCGCCATTAACCCGCCTCCCTCGGTCTTCTCGTGCTGTGTACCTCCTAGCCTGCTGTGTTAGTCCGGCTCGACTAGAGAAACAAATTCATAGACACTCAGATGTGTGTAAGAAAGAGTTTTATCCCCGCCCCCCCCCCCCACTATACCATGGTCCCAGTTCTACCTTACAAATCCAGCTGGACTGGAGGAGGTACACTGGTGGAGATGGGAAATGGAAATACGGGGAACCCAGGGCAAGTGAACCCCTTGGGGCCAGTAGTAAGAGTGGAGTTACTGGATGGGTGGAGGGAAGGTGGGGCAAAGAGGGGGAGCCAACGATAAGGATCTACACATAACCTCCTCTCGGGAGGACAGACATTGGAGGAAAGGGTGAGGGGAGACATTGGACAATATAAGTTATGACAAAATAATAATAATTTATAAAGTACTGAGGGTTGGTGGGGGGGGGTGAGGAATAAGGATGGAGGGGAAAAGATGAGAAGCTGATGTCAAGGGCTCAAGTGGAAAAGTGGATGTTTGGAGAATGATGACAGCAGCAGGCGTGCGAAGAAGCGTGGCACGATGTACGTATTGTGAAAAATGATGTATGAGCCCCCAATAAATATATATACATATATTCTATAAAAAAGAAAAGAATTTTACATAAAAGAGCAATTGTATATTGAGAAAAACTCCAGTCCAGTCCAGATCAAGTGCACTATTAGCCCATATGTCGCATACCAGTCGATAAATTCCTCTTCAGACTCACACAACACATGCAATGATGCCAAAATGCAGGACGAGCACAGGCCAGTGGGCGGAAAGTCTTGTGGATCCAGGGGCAGTGGAGGTATCTCAGCGCTGGCAGGTGTCTCCACGTGGGTCCTCCAGCTCCAGGGCTCTGACTCATCAGCCTAGCTCCATGTGGCGTGTCAGCAGGAATGTCTGCTCTTCGGTGAGCTAGGTATCTCCCCCACATCTCCAAGTGAGGCCATCAAGCTGCCACCTGACTGACAGGCTAAACTTCATCCCCTTGCTTTTAAAAGCCTCAAGTTGACACCAGATTATGAAACTACTACACCTGCCCTCCAGCAGCCAGCAGCCTATGAAGGGACAAACCAGAGGGTACGGACAGCCTCCCTGAGTAGGTGACACCTAAGGAGAGGCGGGTGGGATTTTTTTTTTTGCCCAGTAACTGACAATAAACAATCCTCCACCCACAGATGTGGGAAACAGAACAGTTTCTCCCAAGTTGTTTCTCCCAAATATATGCCAAACATAGCTGTTTCCTGCCAGTGGCAAATTACTGCATACTTGGAGATCAGCAGAAGTAGGTCAGGGGTTATTCTCCAGAAGGGTTATCAGCGGTCCAGAGTAATCAGACTGTATGGTCTCTCCCACCCTAAGTAGGGCCCACTCCCTTCTGATAAGGATAGTAGTAGACTGCTTCCTTGTAGGAGAGCCCAGGGAGGTCATGCCCACCCAAGGATGACCAAGGTTAGGCCGCCATCATGAATCTAGGAACCATCCTTCTTGTCACCTACCCTTAGTCCCTCCCCTTCCTATTACCTTCCTATTACGTGTACACCCCTAGCTTATCCCCTTCCTGTCATTGTACATCCTCTCCCTGTGACGTGTATGCCTATTGTGTAGACCCTTCCTGTGATGTGGGGCTACTTGTAATCATGCCCCCATTTGAACTCCCCCTCATTTATGATATAACCTTTAGTTCTTTGATGCCTGATACCTGATCCCTTTGACACCTCAGTCACACAGGCTGGTGTGCTTCTTCCATGTGGGCTTTGCTGCTTCTCAGCTAGATGGCTGCTCGTTGATCTTCAAGCCTTTAAGACTCCAGACGTTATAGCTTTTGATAACCAGACACCATCAGCTTTCTTCACCACATTTACTTAGGCACACCTTTGTCTTCAGTGATCATATCAGGAAGGTGGACACACAGTGATAGGATTTTTGTTCTTTGATGTCTGCTAACTAACTGATTCCATTGACCCCTCGTGGTCACACAGGCTGGTTTGCTTCTTTCATGTGGATTTTGTTGCTTCTGAGCTAGATGCTGCTTGTTTACTTTCAAGCCTTTAAGACCCCAGATGCTACATCTTTGATAGTCGGGCGCCATTAGCTTTCTTTACCACTGTTTCCTTGTGCACACATTTGTCTTCAATGATTGTGTCAGGAAGGTGAGCATCAAAGAATGCCAATTTAATAGAACAAAGTGTTCTTACATTGAGGAAATACTTGAGTGGAGGTCCAGTGTCCATCTGGTGCCTTAATACTAAGCCAATAAGTATATGCATGTAGATCTATTTCCACATCATATATAAATGTATTCATCTATGTTTATGCCTGTATTTAGACCTCTGTAGATGCCTTTTGTCTCCCAGTTCCTTCCTCTATTTCCTTTTACTTTCCTCTTATTCCACCATCATGCACATCCTTTATTTGCATTTCAGTAATTTCTCTCTATTACATCACCTTTGATCAATCCCTGTCAGGCCTATTACACCCACCTTGCCACTGATTTTGGATCACTTGTTGTTCTCTTCTCCCTGAGATGGACAACACCACTTCCTTTCCCCCACCTCCCCATCTTCCATGTCCCCCCAAAGGCCTCAGTCCCATTGTTTTCTCCTCCAGACTGTTCATCCAGCCTATTTTATCTAGATAGACTTGCGGAGATGATAGCTCTCTCTCTAATTTAACATGTATGCATTTTTGTCTTTTGTGCTTTCGAAGTAAAATACAAAGAAAATCATGCTCTACACCACCGGTCACTTACGATCAGTGACCATATGTATTCCAGTAAATCCTTTGTAGATGGCTTTTCCTTCTCCCCCTCCCCACCCTTGTCAGAGTCTTCACCATCTTTTCCCGTTGGTGTGAAAACCACTTTTTTTCTCTTTCCCTTTATAGTAATAGTGCCATGAAATGTTTCTCTTTAGGAGATTGATGACCTTTATGATTTTTTTTTCAGGCATCGCTGAACTCTGGTAGGAGTGGGAGGCCCAAGAGATTGATGACCTTTGTTGAGCGCAGTGGCTCCCAGTTTGTCCAAGTCGTGAGGTGCTTGAAGGGTGCATACTACTCCAGAGTGTGTGAGTGTGTGTGTGTGTGTGTGTGAGTGTGTGTGTGTGTGTGTGTGTGTTCGTCCATCCACACATCCACAGAAGGGCACTTCAGTTGTTCCCACTTTTTTTTTTTTTGCAATCCTTGTGATCATTGAGTGTGCATCTATCCGCTCAAATTCTGTTCTTTACAATGTAGGAGTATGTGTATGCTAATGCCAATGGTTCCAAATCCTCTTCCGCATTGGATATTTTCTGATTTTTGAAGAGGGTTTGGAATAATTGATATTTTAAATTTCCGAAGGGTGTCTGTGTGAGGCTGCACTGCTGGAATTGAACCTCCATCCCAGTGGGCCGCAGTCCCACGCACAACCACTACGCGACCGGGGCTCAGCCCTAAATGTCATATTTTAGAAGGTTCCAGTTCTCTGTGTTGTTCTCTGTAGTGTGGATGCTTTTCATTATGTTTGGTATTATATTTATGCCACATATCACAGCCCTTAACTTTGTTCCCATGTTTTCATTTATAGTCTTTATGGTTCTAGGACTCATATTTAAGTCTTTCAACCATCTTAGAGGTTCATCTGTCCTGGATTCCCTCTGTTGCAAGCTCTTATCTGTACAAGCCAAAGACCCAATTTTTAAAAATTCTTGGAACTAATATAAAAATGTGACAATAGGGCTGAGCTCCAGTGGCATAGTGGTTGTGCGCGGGACTGCGGCCCACTGGGACGGAGGTTCAATTCCAGCAGTGGGACTGGGCCTCCTACTCCCACCACCGGAGAACAATGATTCGCCCCCCCCAAAAAAAAGTGACAATATCGCATCCTATGAGCTCAAAATGTAAAAATCAATGGATTCTTGTATATTAAAGAAGAGGACTCTGAAAAGGTAACAAAATGATACCATTAACAATAACCACAATAAAAATGAAATACTTAGGAATAAACCTAACCAGACAAACAAAAGACTTATACAAAGGAAACTATAACACATTTTCTATAAGAAACCAAAAGAGGGGGCTGAGCCCCGGTGGCATAAGTCGTTGAGTGTGGGACTGCAGCCTGCAGGCTTGGCGGTTCAAATCCAGCGGTGTCTCTCAGGAGCAGCGCTGGGTAACTCCCATGACCACCTGAGGGCAGTGATGCCCCCAAAAAACAAAATAAAAAACAAACAAAAAAGAAACCAAAAGAGAGTTATATAAATGGAATAATGTTCAATGATCATGGATTGGAAGACTTAACATAGTGACAAAGCCCTTATTTCTGAAAGCACTCTATACATTCCATGAAATTCAGATCCAAGTTCCAGCACAGTTCTTCAAATAAATGGAAAAAATAGTCACCAACTTCAGATGGAAGGGAAAACAAACATAACTGGAAACCAAAAGTAGAGGGTTAACATTAGGTTTACAGTTAGAGAAGGAGGGGCTGAGCCCCGGTGACATAGTGGTTATGTGCGTGACTGCGGCCTACAGGGTTGGCGGTTCAAATCCAGCAGCAGCTGTCCCGGAGCAAGGCTGGGCCTCCCACTCCCACCAGAGGGCCGTGATGGACACCCCCCCCAAAAAAAAAAAAAAGAGTTAGAGAAGGAAAAGAAAAGAAGTGGAATGCCTTCTCTCTCCACCCACCCCCAATTTCAAAATCCATGATATAGCCACAGTAATCAAAACAGCTTGATATTGGTACCACAGATATGTAGACCAATGAACTTTTAAAATCCAGAAATATAATCATGCAATCTGAAATTTGTTAAAAGAATGAACACTTTGAGTGAATGAGAAAGAGATTGTCTTTTCAGTAAACCGTATTGGAAAACAATTGGCATCTACCTGTGAGAGAATGAAACAGGAGTTATACCTCATACATTATCAAAAAATAATTTTTTTTAAAGAGGAGCTTATACCTAAAGCTCAAGTAGAAAATATTTGGAAATGAATATGGCAACATGTGTACAAATATGCTTGATGCAAATATTGAATGTTATAAGAGTTGTAAGAGGGCTGAGCCTCGGTGGCGTAGAGGTTGTGCGCGGGACTGCGGCCCACTGGGATGGAGGTTCAATTCCAGCTCCCAGGAGCAAAAACTGGACCTCCTACTCCCACCACCAGGGCAGTGATGCCTAAAAAAAAAATTTTTTTTAAATAAAGAGTTATAACAGCCCCCAATGAAATCAATGGAAAATAAATATTTTTTAATTGGGTCTTTGATGTTTTCTAACTATAAGACTATCACATATATACATATGAAAATCATAAAAATATTCATCCCTAATCTTCATCTCATCTGAAACTGTAAAGACAGTTTTACTTATTCTTAGCCAATTACATTTTCTTTAATGTCTTATGGATGTCTTCTAGCTCTGACTAAGACTTCCAGGACCATGTTAAATAAGAGATGTGATCAAAAGCACTGTATGATCAAGGGTTCATGGAGTTGGAGGAGGTGAGCTGATACCAAAGACTCAAGCAGAAAGAAAATGTTTTGAGAATGATGTTGTCAACGTATGTACAAAGGTGCTTGACCCAATGGATGGATGGATGGATGGATGGATGGATGGATGGATGGATGGATTGTGATAAGAGCTGTACGAGTCCCCAATAAAATGATTTAATTTTTTTTCTAGTTCTCTTCCCAGAACAGCTATGGTTTACATCTAAACTGTTGCTGCCTTAACAGAAAGACAGACAACCCAAACACAAATGAGCCTCTAACCAAAAGCCTTTCCACATTTTAAAGTGCCATGATTTACAACTCTTCTTCTTTTAAAAATCGTTTTATTGGGGACTCCTCCAACTCTTATCACAATCTATACATGCATCCATTGTGTCAAGCATCTTTGTACCTTTGTCGCTTTCTCAAAACATTTGCTTTCTACTTGAGCCCTTGATCTCAGCTCATTTTTCCACTCCCTCTCTCACCCTCCTTCCCTCACAAACCCTTGATAATCTATACATTATTGTTCATGTCTTACACTGTCCAATCTCTCCCTTCACCCACTTTTCTAATATCCGTGCCCCCAGGGAGGGGGTTATATGTAGATCATTGTGACCGGTTCCCCCTTTCTACCCCATCTCCCCTTTCCTTCTTGGTATCGCTACTCTCATTATTGGTCCTGAGGGGTTCATCTGTCCTGGATTCCCTGTGTTTCCAGGTCTGATCTGGGCCGGTGCACATGCTCTGGTCTAGCTGGATTTGTAACGTAGAATTAGGTTCATGATAGTGGGGTGGGGGGGGGGCATTAAAGAACTAGAGGAAAGTTGTATGTTTCATCGGTGCTATCCTGCACCCTGACTCTTCTCCTCCACAACTCTTCTTGATATGATTGTGAAGCATATATAGTGAAGCATATATTATGTGGAAGAATTCCAATAAAAATGTTTTAAAAATATATTTTTAAAAAAGGTACATTATGGGGGCAGTGATGCACACACACACACACACACACACACACACACAAAGGTACAGTACATTCCCTTCAGATGGAGAATGCTTTCCATTCCTTGCCAGTAAGTGAGATAAATGCCCCTTGTTGATTTTGTGTTTGCACCCTTTATTGTGTTGAGGAATTTTCCTTCAAGTCCCATTATACTAAGTGTTCTGATGAAAAATGAATGTTGAATTGTATCAAATGTCTGGGACCACTGGTGCAATCATATGGTTCTTTTGTTTTGTTTATATTTTATACTATTGAACCATCCTCGCATATCTGATATAAATGTCATTTGATATACGGGGGGTGGGGGGGAAGAGAATTCAGTTGACTTCCGTTAGCTAGAATTTTGCATCTATATTCAGAAAGGATATTCCTTTCTATAAAGGAATCTATATTCAGAAAGGAAATTCATTTCTATAAAAATTCTATAATTTTTAATCCTGCTCATATTTCTCCTTGGCTTGTGTATCAGGGTTTGGGAAGAAGTAAAGCCAGAGTGCGTCTTAGCAGCAAAGATGACAAGACTTGGTCTTACACCCTTTGGACGTGTTGTCGATAGAGACCAGCCCCTGGAGGAGGGCAGCACGTGTGGGGAAGTGGAGGGACAGTGAGAAGAAGAGGGGGCCCCTGGATGAGGTGGGGGGCTCAGGGGCTGCATCCGTGGGCTCAGGGACAGGGTCAGTTGGGAGAACAGCGCAGGACCGGGCAGGGTCTCTCTGCTGCGCACAGAGCCGAGATGGGTCAAAGCTGACTTGGGGGCATTTAACAAGCACATACATCTGAGAAGACAAGATCTAAGCTGCAGACGGGCTCTAGAACAGGGCCTGGGTCATTAAGAAAACTCAGAGAGGGCTGAGCCCTGGTGGCATAAGTGGTTGAGTGTGGGACCGTGGCCCATGGGCTTGGCAGTTCAAATCCAATGGTGGCTCTCAGGAGCAGCGCTGGGTAGCTCCCATGACCACCAGAAGGCAGTGATGCCCCCAAAACAAAAAAAAAAAAAACACACAAAAAAAGAAAACTCAGAGAGGCATCATTAGGTGCACAGGATGGGGCATTCTCACTCCTGGGGGTCCATGAAAGCAAGGTCGTGCACTCCCCCCAGGGCAAGCCTCCCTCCCTGACGCCTCTACCCATCAACAGAAGTGAGGTCATCTTTGTTCATCGTTTTTTCCTTTTCATTAATGAACCATTTTACTGGGGAGTTTTACAGTTCTTTTACAATCCAGACATCAGTTCTATCCAACACATTCGTGCCTATGGTGTCATCATCGCTTCCAAACCTTTTCTTTCCGCTTCAGCCCTTGATATCAACTCCTCTTTCCCCCCCCTCCCCCACCCTCCCATCCCCGTGACCCCTTGATACATTATAAATTATGTTTTCATATCATTCACCAACTACCTTCACCCACAGTGCCCCTTGTGCTCGTCCCTCTCAGGGTGGGGGTTATATGTCAAACATTATGGTCTGTTTCCCATTTCTTTCCCATCTCCCCCCTACCCTCACTACTCCCATTACTGTTCCTGAGGGGCTTACCTGTCCTGGATTCCATGTGTTGAGGGCTCTTACCTGTACCACTGTACATGTTCTGTTCTAACCTGATTTGTAAGGGCAAACTGGGGTCATGACAGCCGGTGGGGCGAGGGGAGGAATGTCCTCTATTCAGTCAGTGCTCTGCTGCACCCAGGCTGACTCATTCCTTCCTTTAGCCCTTCTTGAGGGAAGGTCCCACTGTCTGCAGATGGGCTTTGGGTCTCCACTCCCACCACCCCATCATTCGTATCCATATATTTGTTTGTTCTGGATCTTCTGACGCCTGAGACCTGGTCCCGTTGACACCTCGTGATCACACGGGCTGGTGTGCTTGTTTCAGGTGGGCTGTGTGGCTTGAGGCCATCGTCTCAGAAACAGACCCCAGACCCTGCACTGCAGCATCAGAATCCTCACCTGAGGGTACTGACATAGCCCCAGTCAGACAGCTGCCACCATGTTGCCTCCAGAAGGTTCTATGAGTCACTCTAATGCTGGCACACCCACCTTCTGACGGCTCTGGAGCTGGGTCCCCTCGGGGCCACCGCAGACACCCCCATCATGTACTTCTGGAATCACGGGGGCTAATTTTTTCCCATCCGGGGACATCTCGTCGTTGTTTTGATCGGCATCTCCCAGATAGCTAGTGACCATGGGCGAATATTACAAAATAGGTTTGTTAGTCATTTTGCATGTGTTTTTGTTTTCTGGCGAATGGTGTGGTAGTTACATAATCTGGTGTCAACCTGAGACTGTTAAGAGTGAAGGGGAAAGGGTGGAGTTTAGTCTGTGAGTCAGATTGTAGTTTGACGGCCTCACATAGAGGTACCCCTGCCAGCACTGAAATGCTTACAATGCCGTTTGATCTGCAAGCCATTCTCCCCCCTGGCCTGTGATCTTCCTGCATTCTGCATTATTGCGTGTGTTGCCTGAGTCTGAAGAAGAATTTCCAGATTGGTGTCAGGCATATGGGCCAATATTGGATTTATGGACTTAATCTGGACTGGGCTGGGCTATTTTCTTCATAAACAATTACTCTCTATATAAAGCTCTTTCTTATGCATTTATGAGTGTCTATGAACATTGTTCCTCTAGTCTACCCAGGCTAATGCACAGGGTTCATGTCCTCTGCTCGCTTTTTGATTGGATCCTTTCTCTTGTTTGAGGTTATGGCAGTCACTTAACCTGTTGTCAACTTGAGGGTTAAGAGTGTGGGCGTGGAGTTGAGCCTTCAGTCTGAAACTAGCCTATACCACCTCTGTGGGCATAGCCTTTTTCTCTGAGAATTCTGGGAAATGTGGCAATTCCTTCTTGGAGGCAGAGACACTGTCTCTCTCCGTTCACCCCCTGGGAGCCACTCAACTGAGAAGACTCACTCCCTGTGAGACATCCCTGAGAAGATACATGAAACTACCCTACTGCCCTGAGCCAGACAAGCCACATGGATACAAACAGATCTCTGGAACTAAGAAGCCAGAGAGCCCCCTGCCAGCACTGAGATGTTTCTCCCACCACTGACTTGGCACCCATTGGCCTGTGATCTTCCTGCAGTCAGCTTCATTGCATGTGTTTCCGGAGTCTAGAAAGGACGTCATAGATTGCTGTCGGACATACGGGCTATTATCAGACTTACGACCTTGGACTGAACTGGGTTGGGATATTATCTTAATGTACAGTTGCGCTTGTACTTAAACCTCTTTCTGATACACAACATATGAGTGTCTATGAATTTGTTTCTCTAGTCTACCCAGACTCACACAGAGGTATTTGGGTGTTCTGTAAATTTTAGTCTTCATCTTTTGTCCATGTGTCCGTGCTGAAGATTTTTTTTCTCAGTCTGTGGGAAATCTTTTCACTTTTGATGAAACATTTTGATGCAAATAAGTGGCTTATTGTGAGTAGATGTCGGGCATTTGCATATCACAGATTGTTAATAAGCCTACCTCTAATCCTGGTGTCACATTCTTCTTTGTATAATCCAGCTTCTCTGATGATTTGCCCAACCCGGAACCACAGCTTTCCTGCTTGTACACCATGCAGGATTCCCTTGTTCTGCTTGTACGACTGCCTCTTGGTCCATGTTCAAGTTCCACATCAGCACAATGAAGCGCTCTCAAATTCCCATTCTTCTCAAGGCTGTCCTTAGTTTGTTATGGTCCACACAATGGGATGACGTGGTGCAATCCGTAAAACACAAGTAAACCTATTTCTGGTGTTCTCTGCTTTGAAACAAAGCCCATCGGATACCATCATTAATGGTATCTCTTATTCCATGTCCTCCTCTGAATCTGGCCTAAGCTCGCATAGCTCCCTGTCGGTGTACACCACAACTGCTAATGATGATCTTCGGCAACATTTTACTTACGTGTGATAGCAGCGATATTGTTCTATATACGTATTTTATAGTGTTCTATATTTGAGAATCCTGTTAGATCGCCTTTCTTCAGCCTGGGTGCACACATGGTTCTCTTCCCATCAGTTGGCCAAGCAGCTATCTTCTAAATTTCCTGGCACAGACAATCGAGTCTTTCTAGTACTTCATTCGCTTACTGGACATTGCGGTTGGTATTCCATCAATTCCTGGAGCCTGGTTCTTGGTTCACGCTTTCAGGGCAGCTTGAACTTTGTCCTCAGTATCATTGGCTCTTGCTCATATGGTGGACTACCGTCTTTCCCCGAAAATAAGACCCACCCATAAAATAAACCCTGGCAGGATTTCTCAGCATTTGCTCAATAGAAGCCACCCGAAAAGAAGACCTGGTGATGGGCAGTGTCTACACAGCATCTCTGCACAACCCATGCCCCATCGTGACATCTGCTCTCCCAGAGGTGGCCAGAGAGGAACGGGCAGCCCCAGCAACCAGGTCCGCTCCCTGTCAGTTCCCGGCCATCCTGTGCATGTTGCCAGCTGAGGCTTTGGGGGGAAAGTCCCCTCAGTGAAGTGAGGACCGCGTTAGGGGTGGTATGTCCCCAGGGGGAGGAAGGAAAGCTGTGTCTGCTATGCAACTCAGCACTGTGCGCCTCTCTCCCTCACCACCCACCAGCAAGTCTGTGGGCCTCTCTCACACCCACAAACCCCGGGAGAGAGGGGAGAGGCTTCAGAATGTAATTCGGGGTTTGGGGAGTTTGATGATGTCCCAGAAGAAGACTTAACTATTTAAATAAATGTAGATTATTGTAATGTACTTAAAAAAAAATAACACATCCCCTGAAAATAAGTCCTAGAGTGTCTTCTTAAGGAAAAGTAGATATAAGACCCTGTCTTGTTTTGAGGAGATCATGGTAGTTCTTTTTGGACAATGAGTCTATATTCTTTCCATCTTCTTTTGATACTTCCTGTATTGTTCAATATTTTGCCCTTAGAATCTTTCAATATCGAAAGTCAAGGCTTGGAGTTTTTTTTTTTCTTGAGTCCGTTCAGTTTAAGATATGCTAAACATGTTCTTTGTGGTTTTTAACTCAAGGTCTTTGCACATTTCACTCTCTTAGTGTGTGTGTGTGTGTGTGTGTGTGTGTGTGTATGTATGTATGTGGCATCACTGCCCTGGTGGGAGTAGGAAGCCCAGTCTTGCTCCCGGAGAGCTGCTGCTGGATTTGAACCGTCAACCCTGTGGGCCACAGTCCTGAGCACAACCACTGCGCCACCAGGGCTCAGCCGCTTCAGTCTCATATTTTACTTGCCTTCCTTTGAAGCCTTTTTGGTCGGCTCTTTGACGTCACCATTCCCTCCCATTGTCTTGGACACTCTATGATTAAGAGCAAATTTCTTCTGACATCCTTTTGGAATTTTTCTTTGTTTTCCGTCTGCTTCATGGCCTCTCGCTTTCTTCATGAATGCACGATATTCTTGATGTGCCTCCACAGCTGCTTGGGTCCCCTCGCACCATGTCCAAGACATCGAATCTCTTCCATGGGTGTCCTTAAACCTCAGGTGGTGCGTTAGTCAGCATAGACTGGAGAAACAGATCCAGGGAGACTCAACTGTGTTTAAGAGAGAGTTTGATAGCAAAGAGCAGTTGTATATGAAGAAAACATCCCACGGTGGTCTGTTGCACAGTCAGCCCTGGCCTGGTTTTAGCTACTGACAGTCAGCTTTTCCATCCGTTGATTTCCGTGTAATCCATCTGAGGAAGTCCATGTGCACGGTCACTGCTTGTGTGTTGAAAAAAAGCAATTGCTATGACTGAGCTGTCGGTCTTTCAAAATCCTACCATGGCATCCCCCGTTAGGTTTTGATCACCACGGCCCTATTTTCCAACTACGGGTCCTTCCTCTTTGTTTTCAATTTTTACGTTCCAATCACCATATCTATCTTTGTATCTTTGTTTGGTTGGTTGGGGTTTTTTCGGGGAGGGGGGGGCATCGATCCACGTATCTTGATGGCATATTTGATCCATTTCACGCTGAAGATTTAGGACAGGTCTTCAATTGCCTCATCGCTAGCTTTTGTGGTTGGCGCATAAAGCTGAATAATAGCTATAGCGATGGGATTGCCTTGAAGGTGGATACATAGCAATCCTATCACAGACAACAGGTACTTCTTGATCGACCTGGAAGTGTCCTTGGTGACAACGAATGTGATGGCATTCTTCATGACTGGGTCACTCCTGGCATAGGAAACCATATGACTTTCTGATGCCACGTGGCCAGGACCAGTCCCTGCCAATGGAGAATTGGGAGAGCGGAGGCAGGGCAAGTCCAGGACCCTGCAGAGATGCTCTGGTCTCCCTTGAAGACAAACCAGCGTGTTGGGTACAAGGAAGTGGGGTCCTGGAAGCACAAATGTCCAGCGCATAAGGCACAGTCTGAGGATCCCCTCTCTCCCTGCCTAGTCACCCACCAACCAGGGGAATCCAGTTCAGATGGGAGAGGCCGGGGGCCATTTGCCCCATCCTTGCCTTCCTTAGTCAATGTCCAATGCTGCTGTTGAGTTTCTCCCCGGTCTCTTCCCACAGTTTGAGTCCTGTGTGTCCCATCCTCTTGAATGGCCAACTTGCACATGCAGAGAAGGCCATGGAAAATACCGTGACTTGGGGCAGGCTCTCCCTAGATCTCAGAATAACGTTCTTGCTTTTCGATCCTTGAAAGCGGTCCTGGGCTGCTAAAAGGACAGATCAATCTGTGTCGGAAGAGGCTGAGCCCTGGTGGCACAGTGGTTGTGTGCGGGACGGCAGCCTACAGGGTTGACGGTTCAAATCCAGCAGCAGCTCTTCAGGAGCAAGGCTGGCCTTCCTACTCCCACCAGGGCAGTGATGGCACATTAAAAAAAAAAAACCTGTGTTGGAAGAAGCACGGCCAACGACAAAGATGGCAAGACTTGGTCTTTCTTACATACTTTGGACGTGTAGTCAGAAGAGACTGGTCTCTGGAGAAGGTCAAGTCGAGGGTCAGTGAAGGAGAGGAAGGCCTTCGAGGAGGTGGACTGACGCCACGGCAGCCACACGGGGCTGAAGCGTCAGAACAGTGGTGTGGAGGGCGCAGGGCTGAGCCGGGTCTGTACGGGATCATTATGGGTTGGAACCAACTCAATCACACCTAACAGCAATAACAACAAGGGGTCTTAGGCCGCAGAGTTAGCTCGTGAAACTCATCTCCTGACTGCTGAGACTGGAGTCAGGGCAATGGTGCTTGGAGCCAGACTCTGTCCCACAATCCCATGAGGCTGTTGTGCCCCTGCTCCGGGGACAATAGAGGAAAGGTAGGCCGCGGCTGCAGAATCACAACACAACAGTCCGGGGCTCTCCTACCAGTGAAAGGGCTGATGACTCAAAGGGAGGCAGAGACACTCAGAAGACAGGCCTGGCAACCTGAGCCCGGAGAAAGAGACCCCAGACTCACACGCGTCCCGCAGAGAATCTTTTATTACGCTTCAAGAGGGCAAAGACCAGCATCCAGCATGAAGGGGCTCGGCGGTGTGCCATGCCCGAAGGAGCCACTGGCTCACAGACACGGAGCTGCTGACCTACACCAGAGCTCAGGGACTCACGACAAGATCATGACGGCGGCGGGTCAGCTCATCAGTGTCACAGGGGTCGGGGTGGGGGGTACGACCACAGAACTGGGGAAAGGGCCATGACTGACTGCAGGTCATCGAGGGACACGGACTGGCGCTTGGGATTTGATTTCCTGGCCAAGAGGTGGTCGCAGTGTGATTCAGGGTCACAGGACCCTGGGGCAGAGTCAGTCCGAGCCTCACCTTCAACTTGAGTGAGAGCGCTCCTGTCTGACTAGGTTTTGGGGTGACCATCTTTCTGGGGTTCCTCCACTTCCACCCATACGCTCCCCGTGGGCACACAGCCCCTTCCTGGGCTTGTTTCCGCAGAACCACATGGTTGGACTCTCCCAAGTCTGATCCGGAATGGAGCTGGGCCTTCAGTTACAGCCACTGTCAGAGGAGCCAGCCTCTAACACATCATCACGGGTCTGGTAGGCACAATGGTACCGCGATAATAAGTAAATATTATGGCAAAATCGTAGAAAATATGAGGGCGATAAGTAATGGAGTCAGACCCATGCCCTGATACCCTGCTCACCTCAGCCTCCCTTGGTGGTCCATGGGAAGAGAGTGTGGGCAGGAGGAGAAGAGGGTGGGGAGAGGGAACAGGGGGAGGAGTTGGGGGAGAAGAGGCAGCTGAGAGGGTGCTGACCAGGGCTTCTAAATCTTTGGGGGACCTGCAAGCCCCCTAGTTACAGGTAAGCCACACCTCACAGGAAAGGGTAGTGCTATAGATAACACAGCGACGGGAGGGATGATCTAGGAACATACACATAATAGGAAGGGGTGGTATTGGGGTCCCACATGTGACAAGGGCAGACTCCAGACTCATCATGCGAACCCTTGATAATTTATATATTATTTTTATTTTCATTGCTTCTCGGCCTTTTGGCTAAGATCAAGTGTATTTTTATTTTCATATTTTCCACCACCTGCTGTCTCTCTTCATCCACATTTCTGTGGCTCATTCCCCTAGAAGGGGGAGGGGGGCACACTGATCATTGCTATTGGTTCGCCCTTTCTCCCCCCTCTCCTTCCAACTACCTTCCCCCTACCCCCACTGTATCCCTACTCTCAATACTGTCCCTGAGGGGTTCATCTGTCCTGGATTCTGTGTGTCGAGAGTTCTTATCTGTACCACGTACAGATTCTCATGGGGAGGGGGGCCAGCGGGGGCGGGGTAGCTGCGATGCTCAGATTCCAGAGGCTGAGGCTCTGAGAGGGGCAGTGACTCGCCCCAGGACCCCCCAGCAAGCTCTGGAATCAGTGTCCCAGGGGCTTCATCCAGGATCCACCCCCACCCCCGCACTTGATGGACGGTGACCTTGGTCAAGGCCATCTCTGAGCCTCAGGTGCCTCAGCTTAAGAACGCTCAGGAGATGCGTCTGGAAAGGAGCCACGTGGACCCCGCGCCCCTGCTGGCCGGTGGTGGGAGTGCACCCTCCGTGCTCACCGACAGGGAAATCGAGGCACCCGGCTCCCACCTCACGGCTCAGAAGAATGGTGGGAGGTGGGCAGTGGACGCACGGGTGTCCTCACCAGCATGGTGGCGGCCCCGGTGACAGTCCTGCCGGCACCTCTTGGCTCCTCCAGGTCTGTGCTGGGGCCTCACCTGGGTCACGTT
The DNA here is from genome assembly GCA_004026705.1 of Nesogale talazaci. Lineage (NCBI taxonomy): Eukaryota > Metazoa > Chordata > Mammalia > Afrosoricida > Tenrecidae > Nesogale > Nesogale talazaci. The sequence continues at coordinate 12,712 of PVJH01027292.1, read as the reverse complement.
GCACATGAACGAGCTCCCTGGAGACTTTAATTACTGGGTGGATGTGTCCGAGAGTTTGGGCCCTCTGGTCCTGCCCAGGTGCGCCCGGCTGTGTGAGTCCGGGTGTCCAAATTCATGGACACTCATATGTGTATAAGAAGGAGCTTTATAGAATGATGATGGCAACAAATATACAAATGTGCTTTGCATATAATAGATGTAGCTACTGATTGTAATAAAAGTTGTATGAGCCCCCAATAAAATGATTTAAAAAGAAAACAAGCATTGTCAGATTGGATTGTTAAAAATCAAATCGATGAAAAAAAAATAAAAACAAAACAAAAAAAATCAAATAGATGACTTCACACAATTGATGTATACATGGACTGTGATAAGAACCGTACAAGCCTCCAGTAAAATGACTTTAAAAATAAAAACGTTTTGGCTGAACCCTGGTAGCATAGTGACTGTGTGCGGGACTGCAGCCCATAGGGTTGATGGTTCAAATCCAGCAGCAGCTCTCCAGGAGCAAGGCTGGGCTTCTTACTCCCACCAGGGCAGTGATGCCAAAAAAAAAAATTTTTTTTTAAAGCAAAAATAAAAACATTCTATGTACAAGAACAATCGGATATTGAGAAAACATCCCACCTAGCCCCAATCAAATCTGTAAGTCCGATATGAGCCCATATGTCCAAAGCCAGTCTATAAAATCTTCTTCGGATTCATGCAACATATATAATGACACCAAAGGCAGGAAGATCACAGGCCAGTGGGTGCGAAGTCTTGCGTGCAGATCTAGTGGTGGTAGAAGCAGCTCCCCATTGACAGGAGTCTCCACATGGTTCCTCCAGCTCCCAGAGCCTGGACTTGGGAGTGTCTCTTGCCTCCATGAAGGAAATACAGGAGTTCCCAGAATTCTCGGGAGAAGACTATGGCCACAGAGAGGCCTCACTGGCTATGACCCGATTGACAGACTAGACTCCACCCCATTCACTCTTTATCCCCACCCAGAACCACAGAGGAAGGCCATTCCCTGTGCCAGCCCAGTTCCCTGGGACCATGGATGCTGCCCAGCTCTGCCCCCACCAGGCCACCCACCTCCCTGAGCCCAGCTTCAAAGTAGAGAAGCAAGCGGGAGAGGGTGAGGGAGGAGGCTTTGGGGGAAGCGTCGGTGTTTGAGGTATTCACTCTTCACCTCCATTTTTTTATTAACGGCCTGCCTGCTCCGGATTAACCAGAAGGAACGCCATCGCCCCTCCCACGACCCGACCAGGAGGGCGTCTGATGGCACATTTCCTTCCAGGCAGTTGCCTGCGGATTCCTAACGCTGACCATGCCATTTAGTCTGTGGCATCCAGTAAACTTAAAGTCCAGAAGTCTATTTTCAAAACTATCAGACAACAGCCAAACATGTGTATCCAGATCCATAAGTAATTGCATGCATACACAGAGGGAGGCATATGAGTGCAGCAGTCTCTTTTTTTGGAGGGGGGGGGGCGATGCCATCACTGCCCCCTGGTGGGAGTAGGAGGCCCAGCCTTGCTCCTGGAGAGCTGCTGCTGGATTTGAACCGCCAACCCTGTGGGCCTCAGTCCCTCACACAACCATGCGCCACGGGAACTCAGCCCGAGTGCAGCAGTCTCTGAGAGCCGGTCCTTGTGCATGTCGGTATGTCCTGCTGCTACGAGGGGGCTTCCCAGAGGTGGTGAGGAAATGCTGTTCTCTTTTCACCTCTGTTTCTCCATGAACTTTCTGATGCCCCCTTGTGCTTAAAATCACACACCAGGGGCCAGTCATAGGGAGCCCTGAAGAATGGGCAGGATTGTTTTTTTACTGAGTCTGAAGGTTGAGGACCGTGGTCTCCTGGAACAACGAATGTGGCCCATCAGGCCAAGAGGTAAGGAAAAGAACTCTTAAATGCTCAATGCTGTCTCTTTTGGGACCCACTTTATTTCACAGACTTCCTTCTGCCACACCCTGACGTCTCAGTTTTAAAGTGAATTCTAACACTTGGGAATTAAAAAGCCCATGGCATTAAAACAACAGATACGACAAGCTGGACTGCCCCTTGGGTCCCCTGTGTTGGGGGAGAGCTGGGATGGGACAGTTTCCATCAGGCTCGGCCACAATGGCTCAGCCAGGGTTGTTGACACCGAGCTTCTCTGTGTCTCCAGTGGAGTCCATTTTCTAGCCTTGCACATCCCATTCAGGAACAGTTGATGTGGTTGAGAAAAGCTATCTGAGCTGAAAGAGACCTTGGCCTTGCAAAAGTCCATCACAGTCCTTCATTCCTGTCCCCGTGGCCGAGTCTTCCAACCGCTGCTCATTCCTGTCTCGGTCCCAACTCTCCCGTTGCATGACCAGTCATTCTCCAGGTTCTTAGATGGTGTGTTTGTGCCCCCCACCCTCCTCCTCTGAGGTCTTCCTCCCCTGTCTGCATAAGCTCCCCGCCCCCCGAAGGTTTGGTATCAGGTTTGGCCCCACGTGGACCCTTCCTGAAAGGACAGTCCTGCGGAAGGCTGACAGGTTGTACAAGCCATGATAAAACAACTTCAGAGGGGGCTGAGCCCCGGTGGCGTAGTGGTTGTGCGCGGGACTGCGGCCCACTGGGATGGAGGTTCGATTCCGGCTCCCAGGAGCAAAGGCTGGGCCTCCTACTCCCACCACCAGGGCAGTGATGCCTAAAAAAATAATAAATTAAAAAAAAAAAAACTTCAGAGGAGGTGGTCGGTGTAATATTTAAAAATTATTTCAGGACAATCGTTTCATGGGTCCTTCAGCCCCCAAGTTTCCAGGAGAATTGGTCATTCCATCCTGCATTTCCCACTTTTCTTTAGTAGAATCTTGGAGCCCAGTGTCCAGTGACCGTCATCGCTTTTCCGTGAAGGCTGGCCGTCGGGACCAGGTCTGCTGGCCCTATCCCAGCCAGGCACAGCCAGTCACCACAACTTGAGGCCGTTGCCCAGAGTGTGGTTCAAACCTTTGAGATTTGCTTTGCTTCCTTCTGGAAGTCCCTAAAGAAGCGTCCTCGTGGCTTAATAGGCTGTGACAAGATCAAACCATTCAACCCCCCAGTCCCTCCAGTGGGGGAAAAAGAGGCTATCTGGCCCAGTCTAGGGGCAGAGTTATAGGGTTTTCATGATTGGAACCCAGCTGGCCATGCAGAGAGTGACCGAAATTCCAGAAAGGGGGGATTTGCCTTAAAAACACTGTGAAGGGAAAACTAACACAACGTGCCTGTCATCGGGACTTCGGGAGGCTTGTGTCCCTGGAAATGTGCCGGTCTGGGACGGAAGGTCTTGGAGGAAGCATAGCCGGTCAACGGCAGAGGTTCCAGGAGCAGGGATTGATGGAGCCCAGGGTAAGGCTGACTTTGGTGGGCACATTCCTGGGCCACCCCCACCCCCAGAGGGTACATACACACACGCGCACACACACACACACATACACACCAGGGGATTCTGACAATAGGGACTTTCTACAGAGAGCACAGACGCCAAGCAGATGGCCTTGCAAATCACACAGGGCTTGTCCTATGCCTCAGCTCCCTCCCGGGGCAACGGGAAGAAAGCGCCGATCTTCTGACAAGGAGCCAGTGGAGACCCTGTGGATCACGTATGGCATTGCAGACTACTGTCCTACAGATTGCTGAAAGAGGAGCCCCCCACCCACCACCACTACCATGCCCAGGCTGGAAGACACTCAAAACCACCAGTGGCTACGACAGTGAACTTGAACACAGCAGTGATGCGGCCTTTCCCTGCAGGTTAAGGTAGAGAGGCCCTAAGTGGGAGCTGACTTCACCTGCGCCTGGCAGCAGGTGTGGGTCTCAGAACCGGTTCGAGGCTCGGAGAGACCGGGGCCGAGGGCTTGGCTCACAGCAGTCTGGCCAATCAAGGGCGTCCAGTCATCTTTCTCATGAAGTCAGGGCAAGGGCAGTGGGACGATGGGAAAGCCCAGGGACCGTGTCCGACGCTCTAGTAGCCACAGCCCTCGTGTCACCCTCAAGCACCAACCCTGGCCTCCTGGAACCACGCCATGCTCTTGTCCTCTGCCCCATTACGCCAAGCAATGCCGACTCCCGAGGCTTGGGAAACAGCCAGTTAGATCATTGTGTTAGGTCGGGTTCTCTAGAGAAACAAAACCAGGACACTTATAGTTGACTAGCTAGATGATAGATAGATAGAAAGATAGAGGTTTATACAGCAAGAAGGAATATAACAGTCCACATAGCCTTTCCGAGGACTCAGTACAACGCACTTTCATGGGACAGTTAACATACTAGAATGTCCTTCGACTCACATGGGCTGCCTGGTCCATGGCCAAGGAGCAGACAGTGGAGTCTTCCCTCAGTCAAGGCAAGCAGAGTCTGCCCGCAGGCTAGTCAGTAGCTCGGGAGCGGAGTGAGGCAGACCCTGAAGGGATCAATGTGGGACAGCATCCCCCAGCCTCGAGCTCAAGCAACGTGCTCACCAGCAGCGTGGTAAAGTAGGTCTTCAAGGAGCCTCAAGCTCTCGCAGGGGGATGCAGGGGTTGGCTTGGCCCACAGGCGGGGTGGCACACAGAGCATGCTGCTCTGGCACCAGGGAGCAAGAGAGACCAGGGGTAGGCCTGCAAGAGCCATTTTAGCTTGCTGCCCTCCAAGCAAGCTTCGACACGATTAAACTCCGCCCACACATTCCTATTGGCCTAGGTGGCATGATAGACCTGTCACAGCTATCCTCTGTAACCAGCACTTATATTCTCATGGGATTTGTGGCAGTCACTGATCGGTGTCAATTTCAGGGGCGGGGTCTAGTCTGTCAGTCTGGAGATAGCCAATGAGACCTCTGTGTGGGCATGGCTTTCTCTGAGAATTCTGGGAAATCTCAGGATATTTTCCCCAAGGAGGTGAGAGACTACAGACTCAGTTCCTGGGAGACACTTGACTGACAAGACAAGATAGCAGCATAGACTCTGAGTCCTAGAAACTGGAGGAGCCAGAGGAGAATCCACACGGGCTTACCCTGATGGAACCAGACCTCTGAAGGTGGAAAAGCCACAGAGAGACCCCTCCCTGCCAGCGCGGAGATGCTTCTACCACCAATGGGTACTGCTGATGGACCCTGAGCCCTGGAAACGAGGAGCCATGGGGAGACCCCTGCCAGCAACGGGATGCTTCTTCTGCCGCTGGATACACAAGACCCTGCATCCACTGACCTGTGATTGTCCTGGTGTCATTGCACGTGCTTCATGAGTTGGAAGGAGACGTTATAGACTGGTATCGGACATATAGGCTAATATCGGACTTATGACCTTGGACTGGACTGGGCTGGGATGCTTTCTCAATGTTCCCTTCCTCATATAAACCTTTCCCTTATATCCATATGTGTGCTTATGAATTTGTTTCTCTAGTGTACCTGGACTAACACAAGATTGGTTCCACCTAAGACAGCGGTTTTCAATAAAAATAACCTAGGAGGGGGCTGAGCCCCGGTGGCGTAGTGGTTGTGCGCAGGACTGCGGCCCACTGGGTTGGAGGTTCAAATCCAGCAGCAAGGCTGGGCCTCCTACTCCCACCACCAGAGGGCAGTGATGCCCCCCCAAAAAAAAAACAAAACAAAAAAACCTAAGAGGAAAAAAGAAAAGAGAAAATAACTTAGATGATTACAAAAGAAAATGGGGTTGAATTTTCCTACTTGGTTAGGCATTTCAAAGGTATGACTTCACACATTGGGGTAGCCATCTCCAGTATACCTCCTGGTTCGGCCCTGATTCAGAAAGCAGGAGGCCCCCTCCTTAGGCAGGCACACACACGGCAGGTTGAAAGCCACTGCCCAGATCATCTTGCAGCTTCTGTTACAGGCTCTCTCCTCAGCAGTGGAACCTAGACTCATGTTGCTGGGTGCCACGGAGCCGTCTCTGACCTAGAAGGGCCCCGGGCCCAAGAGGACAAAACACAGCACAGTGCTGCACCACGCTCACAATCAATCGTTCCTGCACCTGAGCCCCGTGATGCAGCCGCTGTGTCCTTCCAGCTCCTCGATGGCCTTCGTCTCCTCACTGCTCTGCTCGACCACACATGACGTCCGTCTCCAGGGACTGGCCTCTCCTGACAATCTGTCCACAACATGTCAGACGAAGTCTCACCAACTCGGTCTTCCAGGAGCTCCTGGCCTTCCTTCTTCCAAGACAGGTCGGTTTGTCCTTTGAGCGGTCTCTGATCCTGCCGCCCTTCCTCTCCGGCACCACAATCCAAGGGCATCGGTTCTTCTACAGCCTTCCTGATTCAGTGTCCCACTCCCCCATGCACCCGATGGGATGGAAAATGCCATCGTTTGGATCAAGCACACCGCAGTGTTCGAAGGCACAGCCTCCTTCTTTCAATACTCTAAAGACGTCTTGCGCAGCAGGTCGCGTCAACGCAACTTGTCGTTTGCTCTCTCTTGCCCGCTGTTCCCACGAGCATCGAGAGTGGATCCACGCAAGACAAACGTCTTCACAACTTCAGCCTTGCCTCCTTTTATCATTGTGCCAGTCCGGGTAGACCAAAGAAACAAATCCATAGACACGCATATGGATACAAGGGAAGGGTTTATAGACAAGAGGAATGGGACATTGAGAAAGCCTCCCCACCCAGCCCAGTCCAAAGTCATACGTCCGATATTAGCCCAGATGCCCGACACCAGTCTATAAAGTCTCCTTCCAACTCACACAGTCACAAGTCAGTGGGTGCAGAGGCCCAGCGCTGGCAGGGGTCTCCCCATGGCTCCTCGCTGCCAGGCCTCAGGGTCCATCAACAGCATCCAGGGGTGGTAGGAGCAACTCATTGCTGGCAGGGCTCTCCACGTGGCTTCTCCAGCTTCAGAGGTCTGGTTCCATCAGGGTAAGGCCGTGTGGTTGCTCCTCCGGCTCCTCCAGCTCTTCGATGCTGTCATCTTGTCTTGTGTAGTTCCTCATCTCAGAGACTGACTCCCAACAACTGGGGAGATGGCCTCTCTTCTCCACCGGGGAAATATCGAGGATTTCCCAGAAGTCTCAGGAGAAAGCCATGCCCACACAGAGGTCTCATTGGCTACTCAATGACTATCTCCAGATGAACAGGCTCGACGCCACCCCTACATTTCACTTGATCTCACCCAAAAGCCGCTCGAGAAGCGATCCCAACATCTCAATCATGAAACTGGCACAACGAATACATGACCGCCACAATCATGATGTGACTATTGGTGCAGCAGTAATCCACACCGAAGGCTAGAATCATCGCTAGCCTGTAAAGATTTGAGTTGGGCTCAAATTCTGGCTCTGTTCTTAGCTTCTATGTGAAGACTTTTGTGCTTCCACGACCCGCTTCTGATGCTGACTCTTTCTCAGGGCTCGGCTTACATGTCTCCTCCTCCACAGGCTTGGCCAGGCCACCCCTGTGTGACCTCCCTCTGACCTTCACGACATTACGCATTTGGGTGGCCAGCTTCTCTGGACTCTGTTATCCACTCCATGGGCCTTTCTTGCTTTGGTGTTTTTCCATTCTTTGCAGTTAGAAATATGGTCTTCTGTGGGTGGGATGGAGGCTGGGGGTAGGGGTGGGGGCATGGTCAGCCACATCCTCACCCATGGACTTAAGATTTGTCTTCATGACGCAGAAAGAGTACCACCCAACTCGGGGAGGAGTGGTATGGAGGTTGACGGGGGCAGTGGCAGCTGTGGTCCTCTGTGACCCTTTCCCCAGAGACCTGCCTGGAGAAGGGTTGGAAGACAGGGTCTTGCTGGAGTTGCAGGGCTGGAGTAGGGACGGGGCTCCGCTTGCCTGTTGGACATTCTAGAAGGCCCCCAGTGAAAGCTCTCCTCCCTGTCCTCTACAGTTCCCATCCGCCCCCATCTCCTCTCTCTTCCTCCCCCACCGCATCCTCTTGAAAGTCCCCTTAAATGGAGAGGTTTTCTTGGGAAGGGTGTGAGGTCAGCATGGGTCAGTTGATTATAGCTGATTCCAGGTCAACTCCTCTCGCCCCTTACCAGGGGCCCCCCAGGTTGCTCAGAGGAGCCCCTGCCTGCTGCTAACTTCCTGTTTCCCGTTCACTCTCCGAGCGGGAATTTCTCCTAACTCCTCACCAGGTTCTGCCTTCCAGCCTGCCTGCCTCGACGCCCAGCCTCAGCCAGGACCCACCTGCACACATCAGCTCCAGGGGCTGCTCCCCAGGAATCCCTGAGGGACAGCCTGGAGCAAGGTTCCAAGCACAGCCTGGTCTACCTCGCATCGTGAGACACTGTCGGGATTCCAGCACCCCTTCCTTCCAAGTAACTGTGAATGGGACATCTCATGCTTTCGTTGTCAATTTTTTTTCAAGAAATATTTCATGAGCACCTACTGTATGACAGATCCCCTTCCAGGCTGGGGGAGAGAGGGAGCCACGGAGCAAATGCATGTCCCCCGTCTTGCCCTCTTGCAGGAAGAGCTAAGAGGGTGGGCCAGCACCACAGCTGCCACAATGACTTCAAGCACTAGGAAGATGGTGCAGTTCTAAGCCACCTCGCATGCTGTGTGTGATGCCTGCTTTGTGTGATGCCTGTGTTAGGTCGCCAGGACCCAGTGACAACCCCCCATCCCCTGCCACCTCTGCCCCCGCTCCGCCCCCCACACCACACACACCAGAGCCACTTACAACAGAACCAGGAGATTCGATTCTAGTGGGCGTGGGTTGCTCAGCCCACTGAGCAGGAAGGAAATAGCGGTGGGGAGAACTGCTTAAGGGAGACTGGGAGAATAGGAGCCTTGCCCGAGGCCATACAGCTCAGGAAAGAGTAAAGCCAGAACTGGAGCCCCGGGTCTGGGTCTGGGTCTGGGCTGGTCGTTCAATAGTGACACCTGACACGGGGAGTACAGCCCTGACCCAAGTGCGGAGTTGCGTTCCTGCTTCTTCTAAGGAATGTCGTCATCGTCCACTTCCGTTGGAGGATTTAGGAAAACATCCCAGCGGGATAAACGGTTGGGGGGGGTAGGTGGCCGTGGGGGGAAGGGCAGTGACCGAGAGTAACCTCCTCATCGCCAAAGGAGGTCACGGCATTTCTGCAAAGTGGATCCATCCGGGTCACAAGCCCGTCGCCAGGCGGCCAGATCCCCCAGGCTCCCCGTCAGTCCGCTTTAATCCTCTGGACTCCGGGCGGCTCCGGCGGATGCCTCGGGAGGCCGCCAGGGGGCGACGTGGGCGCGCTGCGGCCCCGGGGGGGGGAGGGGGGCGCGGAGGGGGCGGGGCGATCGTGGACGCGGCGTGACGTCAGCGGGAGGCCCCGCCCCCCCGCGGGAAGGCCGGGATGAGGTTAGGGACGCGTCATTGAAGGACGCCTTTCGATTTCCTCGCCCCAAATCACAGACAGCGCTCACATTCACCTCCCGCCCCACGGGCTGGCGTTTATCCGCCTAACGAGACGAAGACCATCCCGGTCCATCCCGACTCTCCAAAGTCGCCGTGCCTGCGCACGCCGACCGCTGACACGCTGGACGCGCGTGGAAGTTAAGCCTTCCTGACGGGAGACCTTTGACGCGCATGTAAATTAAGCCTCCGTGACGGTAGACCGGTTTCCATCGCCAGCCTCTCTTCAGTAATACATATGAACGTTGGTGGGATGGGAACAGGACTTTTCCACAACTACATGCTCCAAAATACTAAGCAAGCTATTTACCAGCGTGTAGTGTGCAAGCTAAGCTAGCTCCCAGTTATCTGAGGCCTTTGCGTGCCTCGAGTTAGGCTGATGGTTCGCTTCCCTCCAGGTCTCTGGGTGGGATTCAAGGGCCAGGGTCAATGCCTCCTGACCAGACAGACCTGCTTATCCACCCCCAGGAGTCTGAGGGCTCCCCATTGCATCCCTAAGCCTTTGTCACCATATAGCCCTAAGACAGCCCCCTCTTGCCGCAAGGCCTGACCGGTGATGTTAGAGCTCATGTGTGCCCCATAAGGTTATTTAAATAGGGGAAATTAAAGACCGCTCCCTCTCCTGCCCTTGAGCACCAGACGCTCTTGGCCCCCTCCCTTATTATGTAATCCCTTCCCCTACTCTCTCCACGTGGACCACCAAACCGGGCCGAAGTTGCAGAAGTGAGCATGCTACCTGATGTGCTGTGTCTGACTCGTTGTTTCTCTCATGCTCTCTATATCCTTATAATAAATAATGACCACTCTGCACCTGAGCCTGTTGAACCCGGGATGTATGGATCAGAAGCTGGCTTCTTCTGCTAAACGTAGTCAAAAGTTCTTAACATCAAATGGAAAGACGAACGGTGCAGCAGAGATTGTACTGACTGCCCCAAGCGACTCTGAGGTTCTGTGGAACTCAGGACTGCAAATGTATCATGTCAAATATTACATACATGTTTTACATAAGTCTCACATGGTCCCATGGGTTCACAGTATGAATTTGTTTTGCTCCTAAATAAAAGAAGTTGGCTTTTAAAGAAAAACGGGGGCTGAGCCCCGCTGGCGTAGTGGTTGTGTGCGGGACTGTGGCCCACTGGGACGGAGGTTCCATTCCAGCAGTGGGGCTGGGTCTCCCATTCCCACCACCGGAGAGCAGTGATGCGCCCCCCCCCCCCAAAAAAAAAAAAAAAAAAACGGGCCGTGCGTTCCACAAGTCAATCTGTCAGGTGTTCATAGGATGCATAAGAAATAGCCGTAAAGCGAGGACTAATGGGGAAAGACAGGGCAAAAGAAAAGCCTTGGGAAATGGACTCATTCCTGCCTCCTCCAACATTTTCTACCCACGACAGCCGCCTGGACCTCTGTGAAATAAGAACCTGATGTTGTCCCCACACTAATCTCTTTGACAAGCTCCGCCCCCCCACTTGCTTGGGGGAGGGAAAGCAAGCGACCAAAGGTCCTGCGTGACTTTATCGTTCACCGCTCTGGAGTTGCACCCGGCATGAAACCCACACGTGGTGGTCGGTAAGCGTTTGCTTGGCTCGTTTTCTAGCAGTAGATGGCAAGCTTTCCTTCTCAGTCTTCCTTAGTCTTGCTATCCCAACCGTTGGCTCTGTGCTCTGGAGCAAGAAGAGGGGTGCCCACCAGTGAGCCAAGTGTCTGTTTTACCCCAGCTTCCAGGGGGTGTGGATACTAATGCCTTCAAACGATATTAATCACATATTCCCTACAGGCGGGATCTAACACTCGGGGCACTTGGCAGGCGACTCAAAGTCACAGAGCCCAGGAAGTGCAGGCAACATCTCAAAACGGCCTTGCGAGGAGTCGGGGGATTCCACCTCATAGCCATCCTGTAGGACTTAATGAGAGCTGTCCCCCCGGGCCCCCCCCCCCCACACACACACACCGGGTTTTGGAGACCGTATTTCTTTACAGGAATAGAAAGCCTCCTCTTCCTCCCCCAGAGGGTCTAGAACCGCGAACGTCGCAGCTAGCAGCTCCACGGGGACTGAGGCAGCAGTGAAGTACTTTCCGTCCCCGAACGCATCTGATTCTTCGTCCGCCTGGAACTTCTCTGTCCACCAGCTCTACCTGGAAAGCTCCGGGGAGCCTTCCCCAACACCCTGCCCCCCAGGGGAACTTGAGGAGGCACGCCCCTCCCGTGTCGCCACCGTCCTCTGGACGTCCCCATTACCATGTGTCATAGTAGCTGTCGCTCCCTCCCAGCGCTTTGCACGCATAGAAAAGGGGTGGCTTAAACGTGTTCGGAATAACACAGAAGACACGCACTGTCACTTCTTTGTTGCCACGAGTAAACTAAGCAGTACATAAAATGTGCTTAGGCCCACGTTTAGAACCTCATAAACACGCAGTACCCCTCGGCTTCATCTTTATCTCCATCGGCACGCTCACGGGCGCCCGCGCGCGTCGTCGCCCTTTTAAGAGACCGGCCCACTTCCTCAACTGAACGGAAGTACGCCTCCAGGTACCGGAAGTGACCTACACGCCCCTCAGAAAGATGGCCGCTGAACTTCGTTCCGGAAGCCGTCCCAGGAATCTCCGTGACGCAGAAGGAGCTGGAGCGTCCCGTGGGGTTTGCGTAGCGCCGCCCTCCGGCCCCCGTCGCTGCGCCTCCTCTCCCGCCTGAGAGTCGTGGCCCGGAGGGCCGGCGGCGGGTCCCGCCCTCGACCCGACCCGGCTTGGGGGGAGTGGGGTGGGGGGGGAGTGGCTGCGATGACACTCTAGGCACGCGCCTTCGCGTCTCTATGGTGCCGAGACGACCGGCGCGTCGGGCCGGACGTTGCCCCTTTAATCGACGGAGCGCGGGCACGAGGAGGTCCCGCGAGAGTTGCGGAGGGCGGGGGCGGTGTCGAGGCCGGGGGCCCGAGCAGGATGGAGCCCGAGATGGAGCCCGAGACTCTGGAGGCGCGAATCAGTGAGTGTCCGGGCGGGGCGCGGGCCGGACCGGAACCGGAACCGGGGACACTAGGCGGGCCCCTTCTCCGCGGGGGGCGGGGGCTCGGAGCGCCCCCTCCTCACGCCCCGCCCCTGTCCCGGGACGGGCAGGACCCCGAGTCGGTCCCGCGGACTTGGGGGAGGGCGGCTCGCTCGGGCCGGAGGGGCGGGAGCGACCTCGCGGGCTTCGCCCCGCCCTGCCCGCGACCCCCGGCTGGCCGCGGGCGCCCCAGTCTGCGCCGGCCCCTCGCCCCCCACCCCCGAATCGGAAGGGGCAGGCGGCCTTCGGGGTTGAACTTCCCCGCCCCCTGCGACCCCGCATCCTCCTCCCTGGCCCAGTGTGGCCTGATCTCCTCCCTCGGCCTCCCCGACTCTGCAGCTGCCCCCCC